>JARJHM010000921.1:0-109197 GCA_033356055.1 Carex pumila
TGTGAGTTATAATTTATAAATACGGTAACATATAACTAAATAAATAAATAGATTGAAACATACCCTTCCCTGCTTGGTCACTGTCGGAAGCTTGCTGTAGACCCTCCCGTACGGCTCCCAATTCACATGATCCTCCGTCAGACTCTGAAACTGGCCCCGCGGGATACGTGCACCCTGGGTCTTGTAGTGGGAGGATGACACGTATTTGTGCGGACAACACCATTTGTACGCAAAAGATGCTCATGTATCAAGGTCTGGAGTGCCCCAGACAGGTTCCCAATTTTTAGTTTGCGGCTCAGGCCGGAGAACTGGAAAGCGGGTCCATGACCAGTGCTGCAGAAGCATCAACGGACCATTCATAGATCCTCTCCCGGGCTCGGTAGCGACACATAGATGCCGATACAGATATGCAAGAACCGCTCCACCCCAATTGTACTGTACCGGCGTGTCCAAATCCACAATTAGATCGAGATACCACAACGGTATCCCGTCCCCGCCACTGTCTGGGTACAAACTGGATGACATCAGGTCCAAGATATATGCACGGACAAACCTAGCAAAATTCAAGACAAGGTGAGTACATTATTGATAGGCTAAAGAATGAAATAAATTGATATATATATATATATATATATATATATATATACTTACCACTTCAGCGTCTGCTCATCGCGCTTTACCGGTAGCTTATCAAATCGTTCCCGAAACTTAGATTTCAGGAAAGTCAACTCCATGCTTTTTTCATTTCTCTCAGACCCCCGTTTTTTCAAAAGATCACTCTGCTCATGCTCTTTGATTCCTAACAATTCGAAGAGCCTGCCTTTTGCATTCCTCCCGTCTGTACTCCCCGTCACTGGGACTCCCGTAATGGGCAAACCCCATAAACAGCTGACGTCCTCCAACGTAACTGTAATTTATCAAATAAAAAAAAAATTAATTTCTTCATTTGAATTGTCAGTAAATTATCACAAAGAATAGATTTATTTGAAATAGTTTTGAAGTTAATACTTGTCATCTCTCCGAAGGGAAGATGAAAGGTGTGTGTCTCGGGACGCCACCGCTCCACAAGTCCGTGTATCAATGCCGCATCGATTTTTTTGTGAGGCATGACTGCGATCTGGTATAAACCCAATCGAATCAAGAATGGCGCGTATGCAACGTGGTACGCGGTCATGCAACGGTAGTGCTTCACGTTTATAACCTCCTTTTTCTACATTACCGAAAATAAAAATTAGAAATTAAAACAAGATGATATTTCTGAACAAGTCAGAAACAAAGAAATAAGTAATTGCTTACCTCCTCAGAAGCCTGACACACCCTGTGACTGCTATGCGGTATCCACAACAGATCACTAAAAGTATCCCGCGCCATAGGTACTTCATTGATTTCGTCGGCCATGCTACAAAATTAATTCAAAGTTAATTCATTATTTTCAAAAATTTTAAACTAATCTAAACCGTTTTGAATGATTCTAATTATTTCTAAACAAATTTAGATTACCTAAATCATTCTAAACCGTTTCGGAACGAATTTGAAATTTTCTAAACTATTTTACACTATTTTAAAATTTTCTAAATTATTCTAGACCATTTTGGAACTTTTCTAAATTATTATCGACTATTTTGGAACTTTCTAAATTATTCAGGCACCACTTTAAAATTTTCTAAATTAATCTACACTATTTTACAACTTCCTAAATTATTTTTCACCATTTTGGAATTTTACCAATTACTCTATTTTGGAACTTTCTAAATTACCCTAAACTATTTTGGAACTTTTCTAAATTATTCTACACTATTTTGGAAGTTTCTAAATTATTTGGGCACCACTTTAAAATTTTCTAAATTAATCTACACTATTTTGGAACTTTCTAAATTATTCTACACTATTTTGGAAATAATCTACACTATTTGGTAACCCAAATTTAATTTTTTTCCTATAAATAACAATATAGCAATCATCCAGTGTTGCGCATGCTGTTCTGAAATTCAATATAAGTGTTTTGATTGACCAATTCAACTGTTCAATGTGATTTATAAATTAATGCTTTCCAAAATTAAATTTTATGTTTTCCATCTTCTATACTTTTTTTTTATAGAACAAAACAATTAATTTTGGCAATATGCCTTATTTTTGAAAAATTAAAAATTAGACATGAATAACATTTTATCATAGATATCATATTTAAAAATCAAGATGCGTAGTCAAAATACTAGCTGATGGAATATTTTGCAAAACAATATTATAACACAAATATTTTAAATAAATTGAAAATGCAAATTAATAAAAATAAATCAATGGGATAATTATATGCATGTAACAAAACTTTTTCACACAAACAATACATATTAGACATGTCTACTTCGTCGATTTTTTTAGGAAAAATAATTATTCTAACAAAAATGTAACATTTTGTGTTATTTCAAATAATTATTTTAATAATTTTCGAAATAAATATTTTTCAAACAATATTTCAAATAATTTTAAACAATATTCTAAATAATTATAAACAATCTAAACAATATTTCAAATAATACTAAACAATGTAATCAATATCATAAATGATTCTAATATTTTTTAAATAAAAAAAAACCTGATTCAAATCAGAACTCTTCTTCTCCTCTGCCAAAATCACCTCTGCCTCTGCCAAAATCACCAAACTCAACTCAAATAACCAAAATCGCCTCTGCCAAAATCACCAAACCCAACTCAAATAACCAAAATCCACGGGTCTACAGTACTCGGGCCAGGTGTCAACGCCCCACTTCCCGACTCCCACGCGTAAAAAAAAAAAAGACGGTTTCCGGTGCACCGCTAACCGAACCACTATTATGCTAAACCATTAACCGAACCAAAATTTCTGTCCGCTACACCGTTAACCGAACCGTTCTTTCCGGTTCACAGCTAACCGAACCGTTCTTTCCGGTTCACAGCTAACCGAACCAATATTTCCGGTTAACTGTTAACCGGACCCAAACGAAATTTCCGGTTAACAGTTAACCGGACTATTTCAAACGGTCCGGTTAACGGTTAACCGGAAATTTGGTCCGGTTAACCGTGAACCGGTTTGGGTAGTTTTAAAGATTGATGAACGGTTCGGTTAATTTTTGAAATTAAATTTAATTTTTGGATAAAAATAAAAAAATCGGCCAGACGTGTTTCGGCAAATTAATATTCAGGAAATTCTTGCCTTAAGTTACTGGTTTTCTAGTCAAATCTAATATTTCAAAATCATTAGGTTTTTGTTGCAGCACTCAGAGACATAAAGTTGAATAAAGTGTGCTGATAAGATATAAGATGAACTGCTGAAGAGCGTAGAAAGTTTAATACACATTCCCTGTGATCGGAACGCCAATTCTCCAACTAAAACGCGAAATAGAATTGACGTCGCTTCTAATTTTCTGATCGGAACATATTCAGCGCCAGGAAACGACTTCACTCCTCACGATTTGGAGGGAAAATTTCGCCCTAAAATTTTCTCGTGAAAAATGATGAGATTTGACGGGAATTCATTCTGTCAAAACCGGCGCCCATTCTTTTTCCAGCGATGCCCTTTACCTTTTGATTCTTATTGTCTGAGTGTTCTTCTTCCACCAGTTTCCAATAACAACGGAGGAGGAAAAGGGGCGGTCCTACGCTTGGCCAGCGCGATTCAAGCGCATAGCTATGCACTTCTAGTTCGATTCAGCTTCCCGTCAACTCCGAGCTTCTTCTAGAGGTAATTAATAGGTTTCTCCTCCTTTGCTAATTCGTTTGTGCGAAGTATCTGCAGTCAAGCATGCTGGTTGACACCCAGTGCGAACCTAGCATTATTGCGACAACCCAAAATTTCAGACTGATGAGGCTTGGTCCTTAGATTATGCATGAGGAAGACTTTACCAGTGGGAACCTAGCATTGATTTGAGCATCATTAATTTATTATACACATTCTTTCTAATGTCAAATAATTATGTGAATCATGATTGTGTAATTTGGACAGGATATCACATACACTCTTTTCAAGAGCTCCAGTTGTCTCTTATGTAGAAAATCTTCAAGTTTTTGCTCCCAAAATTGGAGGTGGAAGAAGTTCATTTATACATGTGTTGAATAAAAATGTTTAATTTGACATCTATCTTTTTTGAGGTAGTAAATTTTTTTTGCAGTAGGACATCTACCTTTTATGCATCACTCTTTGTGAATATATATATATATATGAGGAGGGATCGGATTACACCACTATTTTGGTGACATGGTGTGACAATGTCCATTTTTGAAATTTTAAAATTCAAATAGTCGATCCAAACCGTTCAATATGATGAATATATTAAGAGTAACTTGGAAATCAAATTTTACATTTTTCTGAATTTTTTTACTATTTATTAAGTATTTAACAAAATCGCTATATTCAGACCGTTGAATTTTTGAACTCCTCTAAATAAACCAAAAAATAATTCAGAAAAATGTAAAATTTGATCTGTAAGCACATTTTAACATATCCATCAAGTTGAACGGTTTGGATCGACTGTTTGGACTTTGAAAATGAACGGTGTTATTCCATGTCACCAAAAAATAGTGTCATTTGATCCCTTCTCTATATATATATATATATTCACATACATTCTTACCAAAACTCTTTACTAAAAACTCCCATTGTTATGAGTTACCATTTTCTCATTGATTTGAAGTGTATGTCCCCCCAGTATTTGCTAGATTGGATACATTAACTTTTAATTAGTTATTTCTTTTCCACCTCCTGTTTGAAAAAAATGTGGTCTGTGGGCATCGTCTTTTATTGAAAAAAGTTGGGGTTTTTATTATATAGCCTAGATACATTTATTTATGGTGTTCCATCTCATTCCTTGTAACTAACTTCTAAGTAAGACTGCTTCAATTAGATTTCAGCTTTTCATAATAATTCCCAAATGAGTAGGAATTCTAGGTTCCACTTTGGAATGCATTGAGAAAGGTATTTGGCAGCTGGGTCCCAGCTTTTTATAAAAATTCTCATCATGGTCCAAACTGCACCAGGGGCATTTTGGTCCGAGCAAAGGTCAGACAACAAGCTGTTATTGTATCTATTTGTATCTTTTTGTTCCAATTAAAGGCTATTCTAATTTCAATTAAATATAAGCACAAGTGATGTATTTCGTGGAGACTATTGTTGGAACTAGCATCTTTTTTTCATTAGTACACTTCTCAAGTAGTTTAATTTCTTCTTTCTTACCTAGTAAATTATATTTTCTTTAATTAGATTAAGTTGTGCTTGATTTTGGTAGATCAATATCAGCCTGTTAATAATAGGTCACCAACCTTCAAAGGAAGCTCTCGGCTCAGGAGGCCACTTACCACTGGTATCAATGGTACCGATGCTACCACTGGAGACAATAGTCCACCTGGTACTGCTGGTTTGGTTGTTGGTACAAAAGTGTTCCTGAGGAGGACTACCACAGTGAGGAAACAACAATGTCAATGGTACCACTGAAGACACTGGTACGGCTGATGCGGTTACTGGTACTGAAAGGCTTGCAAGGATGAATAACAAAAATCGTTGTCTCTGATGCGGTCACTGGTATAGAGAGAGTTGTGTTACTGGTACACTGTTGTTTGCAAGGATGACCAACAAATGTGTGCGGTTGAACAAGGCACTATTGGATTTCATTTAACTTCTGTCATAATTTGTGTTTATTTCCATTTTCAATTTATTTTTTGATGCTCAACTGTTTGAGCTTTGCTTTTCTATAATGTAAGTTACATCTTGTGTCAGAGAGTTGCTTTTCTATAATATAAGTTACATCTTTTCTTCATTACTTTTGTGCAAATATTTTTTAAAAAAAAATGGCACATCTTGTGTCACAGAGTTGTGCAATTGATGGTCTTGAGGCTCTTGACCGGTAAACAAATTACTGATATCAGAAAAGATTGGTACAAAGAAGCATAACAAAGAAATAATTATGAAAAAATAAGGATAAAATTGTCGTTTTCATTTAAAGTGAAATCATTTTCTTCTTTTATATAGACTTTCCAATCAAAAACTAGAAATGAATTCAATTCTTTTTTATTTTCATTCCAATCAACAAAATTCAATTGAAAATCATTTCTATTGAATACCATTGAATTGAAATCAATTCAACTCCACCAACTAGTGTGCTCGCCTTCTCAGTTAAATTAGTGGATTAACATGTTTTAATCTGTTTTTATTAATCAGTCCTATATATTTATTCTGCTTAGATTTTCAATGTAAGAAATTTTTACCCTCTTATTGTGGCGAATAATGATTAACAGTTTCTTTGGTCCTTGTAAATTTTATAATTTTTTCTTCCCCTTTTACCTTGCATCTCAATTTACTGTCAAATTTTGGGTTGTAAATATATATATATATATATATATCCCTCCAATAAAGAGGTATTTCTTTCTATGGGCTTGACTAGAGCTAGTTTGCTTTAGCCATTGTATGTGCATTTGGCTGAGCTTGAATGTCACTGGTACCAGTTGGCCAGCAGCATGATATACTGATACTGGCATGATACTATCAGGAATTCAGGTGCAGCTTTGATCAAACCTTGAAGTGTCAGTGTAGATTATAGTACAAATCAAGAGGCTGTATTTCCTGTCAATAGGACAATATTGTGCAGCTATCAATACTTTGCAATTTCGCATCAGCATATAAGTAGATCGGTTTCAATTATTTGAATTTGTCATTTGAATTTAATTCGATAGGTTTTGAAGAAGGGCATTAAATGTCCAAAGTTGAATTTTTTTTTTTTTTGCCTATTTCTTTTCCAAAATCAAACACATATATTACCCACAAAACAACACAAATGAATAGTTAATACAATCAAATGAACTTAAGCTAATTAAATTGCACAATTACTCCAATAGGAGTTTTAAACCGTCAAAGAAATTCTTGTTGAAGCAATCCATTTCGTCCTTGGGAAATGCAATGCCAATCTCCACCCCTCCTTCCTCGTTTCTGCTCTCTGCCACGGACATAGCGCCCGTCTTCACTGCCGACACAATTTCAACCTTCGTTGGCCTCCCTAGTCCGAAATCAACGTCATATACTTTAAACTTTGGCGACCCGGCTACGCTGAGGATCGGCCCTCCACTAAATGTTGTGTTTTTATCTGACAAATTCCTTAACATATTCAATCCTTCACTTAACTTATCAATGGCATTGCCCACAGCTTCAGCCGCAACAATCACACCATCATCCTCAATTAAATCAGCAGAATTGGCCGTGCCCATGCATAATAAGACACAATTTCCAAAGTACTCCATTGGTAAAGGCGGTTGTGTTCGCGCTCTATAATCAGCCGCTATTCCAATGCAAACTCTCTTGGTGTTGTCTATGCATTTTGCACGAACAAAACATGTCCAAACATAAGCAAACGTGACGACTATTGTCGTGCAACGGAAAGCGGTGTTTCTTTGCTCTGCCTTAGCTGAAATTAATTGCTTGAGCCTTTGGATTTGTTCTTGCTTTAGTGTGAATGTCGCTAGAACGAGCTCAGAAGGTTTGCTGGCCGGCGAAGCATCTTTTGGAGGAGATTTAATCATCTTTTGGACTTGATTGTAGAAAAAAGAGTAATGATCAGAAGGATCAGAAATTGACGTTCGATCAAAAACCGGGACTCGAGAAGACACTGAGGTTCCTGACAAACATGTTTCAGACCAGGTGTGCATAAATTGCATGGAAGATCTTCCATCGCATGCCGTATGATGCACTGATGTCCCAATAACTATACCCTGGTCGGGGAAGACCGTCACCTGCACGGTTAAAAGCGGTTGCAGCTCCTCCGATTTAGGTAACTCCGGTACTAAGCAACGAAGTTGTGAAACATCACGTTCATGGTCACTAGCAAGATGTTCAAATGGGCCGTTAGGCCCGTTACATTCTGCCACAGTGAATGACACGGCATCACCCTGGACATAGTAATGTTCAAGCTTGTTGTCGGTGTCGGGAGTTCGACGATAACCTCCAGCTAATGGATAGTATGTCTTGAGTGCTAGTGAGAGAGAAGATTTGAGAGATGGAAGAAATGATGTGAGGAAATGTTTCGTGGGGTGCGGATAAGGGTAGAAGAAGAGCCGTTCGACCGGAGGTAGAACTATCCAGAAAACGTCGAAATAGGTGAACGGGAGAATTGCGCAGTCCGGTGTAGTGCCCGGAGGTGGCGCCACACGGCATGACTCTATGGTTTTTAAAGGAAGAGGATGAGTTGATGCCATTTTTTTTTATTAATGGATATCAGTTGTGAATTGTGATGCAGCAATAATAAGGGAATGAACAACAATTCTTATAGTAATAGGCTTCTGCTTGCCAGTCAATGGTGTAGGTGAATTTCCGAGAAAGGAGGCTAAGATTTAGAGGATAGAGATGCCATGTGATTGGCCATAATTTTTCATTTATAAAAATTAGGATTATAGATGTATTGCTTTGAGATATTAATTTCATCTAAAAAATCGGAAAGTTTTTTCTGTTTTTGTAGATAATTTTATGTGATATGAGGTGGATGATAATCTTAAGTAAAATTGAATTTTTTTTATTAGTTAATCACTTAATCTCATAAAAAATAAAAAAATTGTTTCCCTAAGTATTTTTTTTATATTAAGGGATGATATGTTGAATCTTAAATAAAATTGAAATTTCTTTATCTGTTAATCTCGTAGAATTAATAAAACAATATAGTTTTCTAAATAATTTTATGTGGCATAAGGTGAATGACACAGCGAATCTTAATAAAAATCAAAATTTCTTTATCGGTTCCATTAAAATTGATGCAAATAACCGATTATTTTTCGATTTCTTTTTTATATATAACATAAAAAAGTTATGTAATTTGTCTATTATCTTATATTATTTTTGTATAATTTCTATAAATAAAAATTGTGTGATAGAATTGATGATGTGCTGACGTGTGATATGGAAACAAAACGAAGGGGACAAAGGCCAAATGCGACTTTGCGGTACAAAGGTTTGTTTGACCCCTATATTATTACAAATTATATATCTTCTAGAATCTTTGAATCTGTGTGTGTGTGTGTGTGTGGTATAACGTGGAGAATTAAATATTGAAAGGTAGTGGATGGTAGATTGGTAGGTGGTAATGAATTTCTCATGACACCTATTATATATTATATATTATGAGTAAGGCTTGGGTGCTATGCATAGCACAGAGGATTATGATATTACGGTTTAATATTTGAGTTTTTAAAATTTTAATAGTTGATTCGAATTGTTCATCTTGTTCTTTATATTAATATTTGGTTGGAAAACAAATTTTATATTTTTTGAAAATTTTGTTTACTATTTGTTTAGATATGTAGAAAATAAAATATTTGAATGGTGCAAAAAATTTTAGATCAAGTGATTTTTTACATATCTAAAAAATTAGTAAAGTTTTAAAAAAAAAATATAAAATTTGGTCTCCAACCACATATTAATATGGAGAACAAAATGAACGGTTCGGATCGACCGTTATGATTTTGAAAACTCAAATATTGAGCCATAGCATCGTAGCCCTCTATGCTATCTATAGCATCCAAGTCTTACTCATATATTATATATCAAATTAAACTCGAATAATTAACAATTTTTTTTTTGAATTTTACAAATTATTCACAAAATTTTTCTGAATTTTTTTCAGAACAAATTTTTTTTCTCTATTGCAGAACTGAGATTTCTGATCCAGATAATTCTAAATTATTCCCGAATTATATCCGAATTATTTCCGAATCACGAATTTTTGACCTCGCCGAACTGAATTCGAATAATTCATTTGTCACTATGACACCTACTATCAGACATCCGGCTGGTTAATTAATTTCTAATTGTATGTATGGAATCATTGATCTATATATCTCTATTTATCTCTTAAATAGTGCGTGGCACAAGACACATGACAATATTTTAATCTAATTGTGCATACTTAACACACAAGAAAAATTAAAAGCTATAGTGATGTTGACCTGCTATATATATATATATATATATATATTTGTGAATATTAACATTCTGATGCCATATTTTGTATTTTTCATGCTACCAAAAAAAAAAAAAAAAAATTTTTGTCGGCAAGTTTTTCATCTCTTAGGAAGCGCCAAACCAACTCTTTAAGTTTATATTCACATTATCACATCTCTTAGGATAGAGATGCCATGTGACAGACCATAATTTTTTATTTATAAAAATTATTTAAAATAATTAGGATTATAGATGCAATGTTTTGAGATTTTAATTTCATAGAAAAATCTAAATGTTTTTTCTGTTTTACTAGATAATTTTATCTGATATGAGGTGAATGATAATCTTAAATAAAATTGAATTTTTTTATTAGTTAATCACCTAATCTCATAAAAAATAAAAAAATGTTTCTCTAAATAATTTTTGTGATATATTGAATCTTAAATAAAATTGAAATTTCTATCCGTTAATCTCATAGAAAGAATAAAAAATATAGTTTTCTAAATAATTTTATGTGACATAAAGTGAATGATACATCGAATCTTAATAAAAAATCAAAATTTCTTTATCGGTTCCATTAAAATTGATGAAAATAACCGATTATTTTTCGATTTCTTTTTTATAGATAAGATCAAAAACATTATGTAATTTATCTATTAGCTTATATTATTTTTGTATAATTTCTATAAATAAAAATTGTGTGATAGAATGGATGATGTGTTCACGTGTGGGATGGAAACAAAACGAAGCGGGCAAAGGCCAAAATTTCTATCCACAAATGATGGGATTGTGCGACTTTCCGGTACAAAGGTTTGTTTGACTAACAACAGTAATCTCTAACCACAAACAAACGGACCCCCATATTAGTATAAATTATATATCTTCTAGAAACGAGATATGCTAATATGACATTGGTGTTATTTGAAACTAAATAACACCAATGCTTAAATTCTTAGATATGCTTTAATATTCGTACAAAACGTTTTTACTGTTCAAGCACTTTATTTTGTACGAATCTTAAAGCATATATAAGGGTTTAAGCATTGGTGTTATTTAGTTTCAAATAACACCAATGTCATATTAGCCTATCTCTCTAGAAACATATATGAATAGGGTTAAAAATTAAAATGTATAATCTTTTTGTGCTCCTAACGTGCACTCTTTTCTCATATTTTTATTTTCAAAGTTTAAATAGTTTATTCGAACCTTCCAACGTGTTCTTCATATTAAAATGTACTTGGAGACCAAATTTTACATTTTTCAAAAAAAATTTATCAATTTTTTGAAATTTACCATTTTTTTGAAATTTACCATTTTTTTGAAATTTTTGAAAATCATTATTGTTCAGTTGAATAAAAAATTCTGAAAAAATAGTAAATTTCTTTAAAAAAATGTAAAATTTGGTGTCCAAGTACATTTTACTGTTTTGTTAAGTCAATGTTGGATCAGCGATTTTCAAAGTGTCTTAATAAATAATAAAAAAAAATCAGAAAAATGTAAAATTTTGTCTCCAAGTACATTTCAATATAGAGATCACATTTAATGATTCAGATTGAGTTTATTGATTTTGAAAACGAAAAAATGACTTACAAGCATATTCCATCAAATGCTTATGTAAGTAGAGTAGCCAACCCCCCCCTCTCTCTCTCTCTCTATATATATACAATCAATTGTTCCTGAGGTCTCGTACAACCAAGTCATTTTCTAATTTTCAAAGTCCAAATAATCGATCCAAACTGTTCATCTTGTTCTTCATATTAATATGTGCTTGGAAACCAAATTTTACATTTTTCTGAATTTTTTTACTATTTATTAAGCCACTTTGAAAATCGCTGATCCAACGGTGGTTTCTAATTTTACTGTTTTGTTAAGCCATTGTTGGATCAGCGGTTTTCAAAGTGGTTTAATAAATAATAAAAAAATTCAGAAAAATGTAAAATTTGGTCTCCAAGCACATATTAATATGGAGAACAAGATGAACGGTTTGGATCGATCATTTGGACTTTAAAAATCAGAAAATGATTTGGTTGTACAGGACTTCAAAAACAATTGATTGTATATTAGCCTACCTCTCTATCTCTCTCTCTCTCTCTCTCTATATATATATATATATAGAGAGAGAGAGAGAGACAGGCTAATATGCTTTTGGCAGCACTTCGGCCGAAGTGCTGCCACCCAATTTTCGATTTTTCAAAATCCAAATGGTCGATCCAAACTGTTCATCTTGTTCTCCATATTAATATCTGCTTGGAGACCAAATTTTACATTTTTTGGAATTTTTTTGCTATTTATTAAGCCACTTTGAAAATCGCTGATCCAACGGTGAACTGCCAAACAGTAAAATCAGGGATTCACCGTTGGATCAGCGATTTTCAAAGTGGCTTAATAAATAGCAAAAAAATTTCAAAAAATGTAAAATTTGGTCTCTAAGCAGATATTAATATGGAGAACAAAATGAACGGTTCGGATCGACCATTTGAATTTTGAAAAATCAAAAATGGGGTGGCAGCACTTCGGCCGAAGTGCTGCCAAAAGCATATTAGCCTATCTCTCTCTCTCTATATATATATATGAATATGCTAGCATGCTATGCATAGCATAGAGCTCCTCCATGCAACGCCTTGGATTTCGACTTTTCAAAATCCTAACGGCCGATCCGAACCATTCATCTTGTTCTCCATATTAATATGTGTTTGGAGATCAAATTTTACATTTTTTGGAACTTTTTTACTATTTATTTAGATTTATTGAAAATCGCTGTTTTTTTATGGTCCAGATTTGCTGAAAACAGCAATTTTCAATAAATCTAAAGAAATAGTAAAAAAATTTCAAAAAATGTAAAATTTGGTCCCCAAACACATATTAATATGGAGAACAAGATAAACGGTTCGGACCGACCGTTAGGATTTTGAAAAGTCGAAATCTAAAGTGTTGCATGGAGGGGCTCTATGCTATGCATAGCATGCTAGCATATTCCTATATATACACACACACACACACACACACACACACACTCTAGTATTGTGCCCATGCGTTGCAACAGTGTTATATATAAGATAGAACTTTAAAATTGAACATATAGATAAATAAATAATAAATAGCAGTAGAAGATAGCATACACCAATTTTTTTCAGGATTATTTGCAACACAAATAATCCATGTATACTAAATTCGAAGAAAAAACAAATAATTGTTTTATTTCTTCATTCAATACTAATGGTGAAAAAACATATTCTTATTTATTTATACCAAACAAGTATGTATTGGTTATTAAAACTAACTTAATAAACATGAACATAAATTGTTGTCGAAATAAGATCAGTGAAACTATAGTAAATTCTATCATTTTCTTCAAATTATTTTATTGCATTTCGAGATTTTTAATCAAGAGATTTTGAAGGTTGAAACCACAATTGGCCAGTATGGTTCTCGTAATCTGGTTAGGCTTTATATTTTATGTTTTTAATTTTGAAATGCAATAAGTTTCAAGATAAATTAAAAAAATGCACTTAATTTACCATATTAGGATGCTTGACAAATGTAGATGTTGGTTTCTATAACTTATGCATAGATCACGAAGGAGCATGTTTGTTTGATACTTTCTTTTAATGTAAATAAGTTTTGATAAATGATACTAATATGCAACTATAGTCATAACCTATATGAATTGAGTTTGAACATAACAGTAAACGTATAATTTGGATGGACATAGACCCCTTTAATATAACTTAATTTACTTACCAAGTGATACGGAAAGAGAGTTGATTCACTTTTTGGAGGGCTTAATTTTTTCCATATGCCGTAGGGATTTGTATAGAAACAAACAAATAGAGATAAGGAAACAAAGAAAAGTTTGATTCTATACAAAGAAGGCGAAATAAGAAAACAAGGAAACTACTAAAAAGTCACTAAAAGACAGTGTATTTAATTTTAATTGTAACATATTGTGTGGCCATATGTGTGATGAATATATTTTTAACTATATTTAGACTTCTACACGTAAAAAATATGTATTTAATTAAACGAAGACAAATTATCTGATTGGAGGACTGAGATTAAATTTAAAATTTCATTTTTCAATTGTAGTCGTTGGCGGATCGGACATCCAACGTGCTTAATAATAGAATGGAGATATATATAAGTTGGCTACGATGATACGCGTAGCATAGAGGGCCTCCGTGTAACGGCTCAATATTTTTTTTCAAAATCTTAATAGTCGATCCGAACTGTTCAACATGATCTCCATATGAATACTTGCAAACCAAATTTTACATTTTTTAGAATTTTTTTGTTATTTTTTTAGATAGGTAAAAAATCACATTCATAATTTTCAAAATAGTAAAAAAATTAAAAAAATATATAAAATTTGGTTTCCAAGCACAATTTAATATGGATATCAACTTGAACGGTTCGGATTGATGTTTTGAACTTTGAAACTAGAGATATAAAACGCAAATTTAGACACCCATTTTAATTTGTAAAGTATGGTAGTCTTATTCTCTCTCTATGTGTGTGTGCGCGCACACGCGTGGAGAATTAAATATTGAACGATAGTTGATGGTAGATTGGTAGGTGGTTAATTTCTCATGACACTTATTATCAGACATCCGGTTAGTTAATTAATTTCTAATTGTATGTATGGAATCATTGATCTATATATATCTCTCTATCTCTTAAATCGTGACAGCAAGATACCTGACAATATTTTAATCTTATTGTGCATACTTCACAGTAGGGTTGCACAAAAAGTTTGTAGTTCGTGATTCGATTTGAATCTGATTAAAAAAAAATCGCAATTAATTCGATTCGCAATTAGTTTGTTCTCTCAAACAAATCAAACTAGTTCGGTTCGAATCTTATTCAAATCAAACTCAAACTGAATATAATTTGTTTGAAATTTGTGCGCAAAGTAATTAGATTTGAATTTCAAATAATGAAACTAATGAATTCAACCATCAATTTTTTAATGCAGGAATCAAACTTATATCAGAGCCTGAAATTGTTAAGATAATGATAACTTATAATATAAAAATATTTGAATAGCGTAACAAATTAACAATGAAATATGTTTTATTTGACTAGGTTCATGTCGTAATTTATATCAATCCAGTAGCGTAAAATATAAAGGAATTTTAAGCTGACTCATAATCCATCGGTGTGAATTTGTAAGAGCATCTACATCCCTAAAATTCAAAAGAAGTTCTAAATAACTGTTAACTACTTTTTAGAGATTATGGTATTTAAAGTTTCTAACTCTCACATCCCTGAAACTCATTTTAGAGTTTCTATTCAACCACATCAGCAACAAATTAAAAAGGAGAAACAATTTGAGTCAATCATTTGGTTAACATAGAGTTTATAAACAGTTTCTTAATAATAAACTTTCCTGCATATTTTCTAAATAAGAAACTCTTTCACATCCCTGAAACTGGATTAGAAACTGACACGTCAGATTAGAAACTATAATAGTTTCAGAGATGTAGATGCTCTAAAAGGTAAAAGAAACCGTGTGAATTTTATTCCGCGAGAAGAAAATTAATGTATAAATTACTAGTATAACTAGGGTTGTCGAAAAAGTTTGTAATTCATTATTCAATTGATTTCGATTCAAACAATTTGTAGTTCACAATTAATTTAATTCGAAATTAGTTCGTTCTAAGATAAATCAAAATAATTCGATTCGAATCTTATTCCAATTCAAATTCAAACTGGGATAATTTTGATTCGTTTGCAGCCCTACTTTTTTTGAGAAATTGGCAGAGACTGCCAAAACTTTATTGATGAAAATATTTACAAATACAACCCCCCTGTGGGTTAGAATTACACAACTTGTACAATTTTAGGAAACTACTTGGCGGTACCATCATGTACCACCCCCTTTCCTATCCCCTATTCCTATTTCACTTGTGCTCCCTATCCATATTCCTTCCAAGACTGCCCAGTACCCAGGATTCTGTCGACCAGGTGCCTAGGTGTCATTTCCTGGTTTCTGAAATTGCAGCCCTACTTCACAGACGAGAAAAGGCGAGAGTGACATTGGCGTGCTATTTTTGTCAATATGAAATTTTATTTTTCATGCTACCAAAAAGAAAAAAGGTCGGCAACTCTAATTTCTAATTCTCATTATTTTTTTTTCAAAAAAATGGCAAATAATAAGTTATACTTTTATCGGATTAACTAGACATGTGGTCCAAATTCCAAACCATTCTCAAAATACTTGTTTCAACAGAGTCCATATACATATCACTCTCTGATTCATATCTTCTCTCTTTCTCTGCCAATGATATGACATGGATCTACAATTTCATTCCTTGTGTCCAAAGTTGAATTTTTACTGCAATTTTGCCTATTTCTTTTCCAAAATCAAACATATATATTACCCATGAAACAACACAAATGAATAGTTAATACAATCAAATGAACAAACTTAAGCTAATTAAATTGCACAATTACTCCGATAGGAGCTTTAAACTGTCAAAGAAATTCTTGTTGAAGCAATCCATTTCGTCCTTAGGAAATGCAATGCCAATCTCCACCCCTCCTTCCTCGTTTCTGCTCTCTGCCACCGACATAGCACCCGTCTTCACTGCCGACACAATTTCAACCTTCATTGGCCTCCCTAGTCCGAAATCAACGTCATATACTTTAAACTTTGGCGACCCAGCTACACTGAGGATTGGCCCTCCACTAAATTTTACGTATTCATCAACCACATTCCTTAACATATTCAATGCTTCACTTAACTTATCAATGGCATTACCCACAGCTTCAGCGGCAACAATCACGCCATCATCCTCAATTAAATCAGCGGCATTGGCCTTGCCCATGCAAAATAAGACACAATTTCCAAAGTACTCCATCGGTAAAGGCGGTTGTGCTCGTGCTCTATAATCAGCCGGTATTCCAATGCAAACTCTCTTGGTGCTGTCTATGCGTTTTGCACGAACAAAACAGGTCCAAACATAAGCAAACGTGACGACTATTGTAGAGCAACGGAAAGTGGTGTTTCTTTGCTCTGCCTTAGCAGAAACTAATTGCTTGAGCCTTTGGATTTGCTGTTGCTTTAGTGTGAATGTCGCTAGAACGAGCTCAGAAGGTTTGCTGGCCGGCGAAGCATCTTTTGGAGCAGATTTAATCATCTTTTGGGCTTGATTGTAGAAAAAAGAGTAATGATCAGAAGGATCAGAAATTGATGTTCGATCAAAAACCGGGACTTGAGAAGACACCCAGGCTCCTGACAAACATGTTTCAGACCAGGTGTGCATAAATTGCATCGAAGATGTTCCATCGCATGCCAGGTGATGCACTGATGTCCCGATAACTATACCCTGGTCAGGGAAGACCGTCACCTGCACGGTTAAAAGCGGTTGCAGCTCCTCCGATTTAGGTAACTCTGGTACTAAGCAACGAAGTTGCATCACATCACGTTCGTGGTCACTCGCAAGATGTTCAAATGGGCCGTTACATTCTGCCACAGTGAACGACACGGCATCACCCTCGATGTAGTAATGTTCAAGCTTGTTGTCGGTACTGGGAGTTTGACGATAACCACCAGCTAAAGGATAGTATGTCTTGAGTGCTAGTGAGAGGGAAGATTTGAGAGATGGAAGAAGTGAGGTGAGGAAATGTTTTGTGGGGTGAGGATAAGGGTAGAAGAAGAGCCGTTCGACCGGAGGTAGAAGAATCCATAAGACGTCGAAATAGGTGAAAGGGAGAATTGCGCGGTCCGGTGTAGTGCCCGGAGGTGGCGCCACACGGCATGACTCAATGGTTTTTAGAGGAAGAGGATGAGTTGATGCCATTTTTTTTATAAATGGATATCAATTGTGAATTGTGATGATGCAGCAATAATAAGGGAATGAACAACAATTCTTATAGTAATAGGCTTCTGCTTGCCAATCAATGGTGTAGGTGAATTTCGGAGAAAGGAGGCTAAGATTTAGAGGATAGAGATGCCATGTGATAGACCATAATTTTTTATTTATAAAAAATATTTAAAATAATTAGGATTATAGATGCATTGTTTTGAGATTTTTATTTCATAGAAAAAGTCGAAATATTTTTTCTGTTTTTCTAGATAATTTTATCTGATATGAGGTGGATGATAATCTTAAATAAAATTGAATTTTTTTATTAGTTAATCACTTAATCTCATAAAAAATAAAAAAAATGTTTCTCTAAATAATTTTTGTGATATTAAGTGGGTGATATATTGAATCTTAAATAAAATTGAAATTTCTTTATCCGTTAATCTCACAGAAAAAAAAAATATATAGTTTTCTAAATAGTTTTATGTGACATAAAGCGAATGATACAGCGAATCTTAATAAAAAAAATCAAAATTTCTTTATCGGTTCCATTAAAATTGATGCAAATAACCGATTATTTTTCGATTTCTTTTTTATAGATAAGATGAAAAAAAAATTATGTAATTTATCTATTAGCTTATATTGTTTTTGTATAATTTCTATAAATAAAAATTGTGTGATAGAATGGATGATGTGTTCACCCGTGGTATGGAAACAAAACGAAGCGGGCAAAGGCAGAATGATGGGGTTGTGCGACTTTGCGGTATAAAGGTTTGTTTGACTAACAACAGTAATATCTAACCACAAACAAACGGACCCCCATATTAGTATAAATTATATATCTTCCAGAAACACACACACACATATAGATAGATAGATAGATAGATAGGCTAATATGTTTTTGGTAGCATATGAACCGAAATATACACGGTTAAAATTTGAAAATTCAAAATCCAAATGGCTGATCTGAACCGTTCATCTTGTTCTTCATATTAATATGTGCTTGGAGACCAAATTTTACATTTTTCTGATTTTTTTTTACTATTTATTAAGTCACTTCGAAAATTGTTGACTCAATAATGACTTAACAAAGCAGTAAAACTGTTGAATCAACGATTTTCAAAGTGACTTAATAAATAGTAAAAAAATTTAGAAAAATGTAAAATTTGGTCTCCAAGCACATATTAATATGAAGAACAAGATGAACGGTTCAGATCGGCCATTTGGATTTTGAATTTTATATTTATGATCCAATGCACAAACCCCTCCATGCATTGCAATGCACCATAGCCCATATATATATATATATAGAGAGAGAGAGAGAGAGAGAGAGATAGGCTAATGTGCATTCGAATGTATATGGTCCGAAGTGCTTACGGTCCAAATTTGAAATTTCAAAATCTAAACGGTCGATCCGAACCATTCATCTTGTTCTCCATATTAATATGTGCTTGGAGACCAAATTTTACATTTTTCTGAATTTTTTTACTATTTATTAAGTATTTCACAAAATCGTTGATCCAACGGTGGCTGCACGAAACAGTAAAACCGTTGGATCAACGATTTTCAAAGTGGCTTATAAATAGTAAAAAAATTTAGAAAAATATAACATTTGGCCTCCAAGCACATATTAATATGGAGAACAAGATGAACGGTTCGGATCGACCGTTTGGATTTTGAAATTTCAAATTTGGACCATAAACACTTTGGACCATATACATTCAAATGCACATTAGCCTATCTCTCTCTCTCTCTCTCTCTATATATATAGAGAGAGAATGTAAGGCTTGGGTGCTATGGATAGCATAGAGGCCTTTATGGTACAGCTCAATATTTAAGTTTTCAAAATCCAAACGGTCGATCCGAACCGTTCATCTTCTTCTCCATATTAATATCTGCTTGGAGGCCAAATTTTACATTTTTCTGAATTTTTTTACTATTTATTAAGTATTTGACAAAGTTGTTGATCCAACGATGGCTACACAAAACAGTAAAACCGTTGGATTAGCGATTTTCAAAGTGGCTTAATAAATAGTAAAAAAATTCAGAAAATTATAAAATTTGGTCTCCAAGCAGATATTAATATGGAGAATAAGATGAACGGTTCGGATTGACCGTTTGAATTTTGAAAACTTGAATATTGAGCCATAGCATAGAGGCCTCTATGCTATCCATAGCACCCAAGCCTTACTCTCTCTCTCTCTCTCTCTCTCTCTCTCTATATATATATATATGAGTAAGGCTTGTGTGTTATGGATAGCATGAGGACTTTTGTACTACGGCTTCAACAACATATCGAATTTAAGTAGTTCAATAAATTAGTTATATAATAAGCTTGTAAGTTACTAGCTTTTTACTTTTTTTTAAATCTTTTTTACTATTTTTATAATTTATAAAAGATGGCATAAAAATAAAAGAAAATTGTCAATATTTTATGCTATTTTTTACCATCTTTCATAAGTCATAAAATAGTACAAAAATTCTAAAAATAATAAAATTTAGTATTTTACAAGTTTGTTATATAACCAATTTATTGAGTTACTTAAATCGAAGTTTGAAGTATATACAATAAGTTTTTGAGATCGTAGCAGAGATGACCTTATGCTATCCATAACATCCAAGCCTCTCTCTCTTTCTATATATAGAGAGAGAGATAGAGAGAGAGACAAAGGTTGGCTACTCTACTTACATAAGTATATGAGGGTATATGCTTATAAATTATTTTTTCGTTTTCAAAATCTAAAAAGTTGATCTGAACCGTTAGATGTGATATCTATATTGAAATGTGCTTAGAGACCAAATTTTACATTTTTATGATTTTTTTTTACTATTTATTAAGCCACTTTGAGAATCACTGATCCAACGGTGACTTCTGATTTTACTGTTTTATTAAGCCACCGTTGGATCAATGATTTTCAAAGTAGCTTAATAAATAGTAAAAAAATTCAGAAAAATGTAAAATTTGGTCTCCAAGCACATTTTAATATAGATATCAACTTGAACGGTTTGGATCAACGTTTTGAACTTTGAAAATTGAAAAACATATTAGTAGCACCAAAGCTCAGGAACTACCACTTTGATCTTAGCCAACCTCTCTCTTTCTATACACACACACACACACACACACTAGTATCGTGCCCGTGCGTTGCAACAGAGTTATAATATAAGATTATACACACACATACACACACCCACACACACACTAGTATCGTGCCCATGCGTTGCAACAGAGTTATATTATAAGATTGAACTTTAAAATTGAACATATAGATAAATAAATAATAAATAACAATAGAAGATAGCATACACAAAATTTTTTTCGTTGTAAATAATCCATGTACACTAAATTCGAAGAAGAAACAAATAATTATTTTATTTCTTCAATCAACACTAATAGTGAAAAAACATATTCTTATTTATTTATACCAAATAAGTATTAGTTATTAAAACTAACTGAACATAAATTGTTTTCGAAATAAGATGAGTGAAACTATAGTAAATTTTATCATTTTCTTCGAATTATTTTATTGCATTTCGAGATTTTCAATCAAGAGATTTTGAAGGTTAAAACCACAATTGGTCAGTATGGTTCTGGTAATCTGGTTAGGCTTATGTTTTCAACATTTTATGTTTTTAATTTTGAAATGCAATAAGTTTCAAGAGAAATTAAAAAAATACACTTAATTTACCATATTCGGATGGATGACAAAAGTAGATGTTGGTTTATGTGACTTGTGCAAAGATCACAAGTAAGCAGGTTTGTATGATCATTAGAAATTAATGTAAATAAGTTTTGATAAATGACGCTAATATGAAACTATAGTCATAACCTATATGAATTGAGTTTGAACATAACAGTAAACATACAATTTGACTGGACGTAGACCCCTTTAATATAACTTAATTTACTTACCAAGTGATATGAAAAGAGAGTTGATTCGCTTTTTGGAGGCCTTAATTTTTTCCATATGCCATAGGGATTTGTATAGAAACAAATAAAGATAAATAAGAAAATATAGAAAAGTTTGATTCTATACAACGAAGGCAAAATAAGAAAACAAGGAAATTAATAAAAAGTCACTAAAAGGCAATGTATTTAATTTTAATTGTAACATATTGTGTGACCATATGTGTGGTGAGTATATTTTTTAACTATATTTAGACTTCTACACGTAAAAAATATGTATTTAATCAAATGAAGACAAATTATATGATTAAAGGACTGAGATTAAATCTGAAATTTCATCTTTCAATTGTAGCTGTTGACGGATCGGACATCCAACGTGCTTAATAATATAATGGAGATATATATGAGTTGGCTACGATGATACGCGTAGCATAGAGGGCCTCCGTGCAACGGCTCAATATTTTTTTCAAAATCCTAACGGTCGATTCGAACCGTTTAACATGATCTCCATATGAATATGTACTTGCAAACCAAATTTTAGATTTTTTTAGAATTTTTTTACTATTTTTTTAGATAGGCAGAAAATCACATTCGTCATTTTTAAAATAGTAAAAATTTTCCAAAAAATATAAAATTTGATCTCCAAGTACAATTTAATATGGATATCAACTTGAATGATTTGGATCGATATTTTGAACTTTGAAACTAGAGATATGAAATGCAAATTAAAACACCCACTTTAATTTGCAAAGTAGGTTAGTCTTACTCTATGTGTGCACGTGCGCGCGTGAAAAATTAAATATTGAAAGATAGTGGATGGTAGATTGGTAGGTGGTTAATTCCTCATGGATGGTAGATTCGCAATTAGTTCGTTTTCTCAAACAAATCAAACGAGTTCGGTTCGAATCTTATTCAAATCAAATTGGATATAATTCATTTGAAATTTATGTGCAAACTA
This sequence comes from Carex pumila, assembly GCA_033356055.1. Taxonomy (NCBI): domain Eukaryota; kingdom Viridiplantae; phylum Streptophyta; class Magnoliopsida; order Poales; family Cyperaceae; genus Carex; species Carex pumila. Next base: position 22,620 of record JARJHM010000921.1, read on the forward strand.
ATTAGATTTGAATCTCAAATAATGAAACTAATGAATTCAACTATCAATTTTTTAATAATATAGGAACCAAACTTATATCAGAGCTCAAAATTGTTAATATAATAATAACTTATAATATAAAAATATTTCAACAACGTAACAAATTAACAATGAAATATGTTTCATTTGACTAGGTTCATGTCGTAATTTATATCAATCCAGTAGCGTAAAATATAAGGAAATTTTAAGCTGACCCATAATCCATCGGTGTGAATTTGTAAAAGGTAAAAGAAAACCGTGTGAATTTTATTCCACGAGAAGAAAATTAATGCATAAACTACTAGTATAACTAGGGTTGCCAAAAAAGTTTGTAATTCATTATTCAATTGATTTCTGTGACGATCCTCAACTCAATCAGGACAAGAAACTCTCAATTGAAATGAAGAAACAAACTAATTTGATTGAATTGGGTAACTTTTGATAAATTGGTAAATTAACAGTAAAAATGGCGATAAAGTCAAATAAAAGAGAAATACTCAAATTGACATAATTTTTCATAATCCAAATGGATACAATTGTTGCCTTTATAAAGGCGATGCTGTTACAATATAAATTGGTTACAAATCCTTCTAATACTATCTTTATTACAATTCTGCCTTTAATCCACTTAATTGGCTGAACGGACTTAACTCCAACTAGATTGCATCTTCATCTCCAGTTCCTCCAGTTGTTCCAGCGGGGTCCAGTATCAGCAATGCAGAATTTAAATGAACACTGACCGTTTGCATGCCCGAGCTGCCCCCACACTTCTCATCTTCCGTTAATGCTAACTATGTCTAAATTGACCCGTTTGGCTGACCCGGGTCGTGACAATTTCGATTCGAAAAATTTATAGTTCGCAATTAATTTGATTCGAAATTAGTTCATTCTAAGATAAATCAAAATAATTCGATTTGAATCTTATTCCAATTCAAACTCAAATTAGAATAAGTTCGATTTGTTTGCAGTCCTACTTAACATACAAGAAAAGGCGAGAATGACTTTGGCCTGCTATTTTTGTCAATATGAAATTTTATTTTTCATGCTACCAAAAAGAAAAAAGGTCGGCAACTTTAATTTCTAATTCTCATTTTATTTTTCAAAAAAGTGGCAAACAATAAGTTATACTTTTTATCGGATTAACTAGACATGTGGTCCAAAGTCGAAACCATTTTCAAATTACTTGTTTCAAAACAGTCCATATACATATCTTCTCTTTCTCTGCCAATGATATGGATCTACAATTTTATTCCTTGTGTCCAAAGTTGAATTTTTACTGCAATTTTGCCTATTTCTTTTCCAAAATCAAACATATATATTACCCACGAAACAACACAAATGAATAGTTAATACAATCAAATGAACAGAACTTAAGATAATTATATTGCACAATTACTCCGATAGGAGTTTTAAACCGTCAAAGAAATTATTGTTGAAGCAATCCATTTCTTCCTTAGGAAATGCAATGCCAATCTCCACCCCTCCTTCCTCGTTTCTGCTCTCTGCCACCGACATAGCACCCGTCTTCACCACTGACACAATTTCAACCTTCGTTGGCCTCCCTAGTCCGAAATCAACGTTATATACTTTAAACTTTGGTGACCCGGCAACCCTGAGGATCGGCGCTCCACTAAATTTTGAGTATTCATCAATCAAATTCCTGAACATACTCAATCCTTCACTTAACTTATCAATGGCATTACCCACAGCTTCAGCCGCAACAATCACGCCATCATCCTCAATTAAATCAGCGGCATTGGCTGTGCCCATGCATGATAAGACACAATTTCCAAAGTACTCCATCGGTAAAGGCGGTTGTGCTCGTGCTCTATAATCAGCTGCTATTCCAATGCAAACTCTCTTGGTGCTGTCTATGCGTTTTGCACGAACAAAACAGGTCCAAACATAAGCAAATGCAACGGCTATTGTCGAGCAACGGAAAGTGGTGTTTCTTTGCTCTGCCTTAGCCGAAATTAATTGCTTGAGCCTTTGGATTTGCTGTTGCTTTAGTGTGAATGTCACTAGGAGGAGTTCAGAAGGTTTGCTGGCCAGCGAAGCATCTTTCGGAGCAGATTTAATCATTTTTTGGACTTGATTGTAGAAAAAAGAGTAATGATCAGAAGGATCAGAAATTAATGTTCGATTGAAAACCGGGACTCGGGAAGTTACAGAATCTTCTGACAAACATGTTTCAGCCCAGGTGTGCATAAATTGCATGGAAGATGTTCCATCGCACGCTGTATGATGCACCGATGTCCCGATAACTATACCTTGGTCAGGGAAGACAGTCACCTGAACGGCTAAAAGTGGTTGCAACTCCTCCGATTTAGGTAACTCAGGTACTAAGCAACGAAGTTGCGAAACATCACGTTCATGGTCACTTGCAAGATGTTCAAACGGTCCGTTACATTCTGCCACAGTGAACGACACGGCATCACTCTCGACATAGTAATGTTCAAGCTTGTTGTCGGTGTCGGGAGTTCGACGATAACCTCCAGCTAATGGATAGTATGTCTTGAGTGCTAGTGAGAGAGAAGATTTGAGAGATGGAAGAAATGATGTGAGGAAATGTTTCGTGGGGTGCGGATAAGGGTAGAAGAAGAGCCGTTCGACCGGAGGTAGAACTACCCAGAAGATGTCAAAATAGGTGAAAGGGAGAATTGCGCGGTCCGGTGTAGTGCCCGGAGGTGGCGCCACACGGCATGACTCTATTGTTTTTAAAGGAAGAGGGTCAGTCGATGCCATTTTTTTTATTAATGGATATCAATTGTGAATTGTGATAATGCAGCAATAATAAGGGAATGAATTTCGGAGAAAGGAGGCTAGTTATGTTATACGCTAGTCAGATTTAGATGATAGAGATGCCTGGTGATAGACCATAATTTTTCATTTATAAAAGTTATTTAAAATAATTAGGATTATAGATGCATTATTTTTTAATCAAAAAGTTTTTTTTTTCTATTTTTCTAGATATTTTATGTGATATGAGGTGGATGACAATCTTAAATAAAATTGATTTTTTTTATCAGTTAATCTCGTAAAAAATAAAAAATAGTTTCTCTAAATATTTTTGGTGACATGAGGTGTGTGATATACTGAATCTTAAATAAAATTAAAATTCCTTTATTGGTTAATCTCATAGAAAAAACAAAAAATATATATATTTCTCTGAATAATTTTATGTGGCATCAGGTGAATAATACAGCGTATCTTAAAGTTATCGGTTCCATTAAAATTGATGCAAATAATCGATTATTTTTCGATTTCTTTTATATATACTACATCAAAAAATTATGTAATGTTATCTATTATCTCATATTATTTTTGTATAATTTCTATAAATAAAATTTCTGTGATAGAATGGATGATGTGTTTAGTTGTGATATGGAAACAAGAGGAAACGGGTAAAAGGCAAAGGATGATAAGGTTGTGCGACTTTGCGGTACAAAAGTTTGTTTGCAATTAAATTAATTGGTAAAACCGTAAAAGGCAAAGGATGATGGGTAAATGTGCGACTTTTCGTAGAAAAAACAAATCAAATCGAATTCAACTTTGTTGCAATTAAATTCGCTCCAATAACTCAGATATTTGTTGAAGTTACAGGCTAATATGTACATCAAGTGTCACATCTAATTCGGAGAGACATGAAGAAATAAACCATGCTAATACGTACATCAAGTGTCACATCTAATTCGGAGAGAGATGAAGAAATAAATCAATAGAATAATATTTGATTAATACAAGGAGGACGAATCAAGTTACAATATTTTTTGAGTTACAATAAATTACAACAAGCATTATTTACATTTTTAAAGTTTAAATCGTCGATCCAAACCGTTAGATGTGATCTCTACAATAAAATGTGCTTAGAGACCAAATTTTACATTTTTTAGAATTTTTTTTACTATTTATTAAGATTGGTACAAAATTAAATAGTATGAATTTGACTAGTTTTTGTATCCACCTTAATAAATAGTAAAAAAATTCTGAAAAGTGTAAAATTTGGTCTCCAAGCACATTTTATTGTAGAGATCACATCTAACGGTTTGAATCGACGATTTGAACTTTGAAAATGTAAATAATGCTTGTTGTAACTCAAAAAATATTGTAATTTGATCTCTCCTCTAATATAAGACTAGGTGATATATTCTGAATAAGCAATATTCGGATAGTATAATACTAGTTTTCATAGTTAGCTTATATGGTGATATATTTCTTCTAAAACTGATGTATTTTATTTTCTGTTTAAAGAGAGCTGTGCAGCTCTATGAGGTAGATAAATAGAGGCACAGAGGCCAACTAGAAATTGTACATAAAATAGATTGATGATATAAAATAAAAAGAGGGAGGTTTGAGCAGAGACGGATTCATAATTTTTATTAAAGGGAGGTAAAGAAGTATTAAATCAAATTTAAATAGCTAATTGAGTTTAAATTCAATAACTAATTAGATGCTCGATAAAAAAATATTGATTTAATTTATACTTTTCAATACTCTGACTTGTAATTTATGATTCTCTAAAATTATAATTTTTAATTATAATTTAAAAAAATTATTTTAATTTTAATTCTAAATTTAATTTAAATTACAAATCAAAAATCAAATATTCAGAAGAAGCTAAACAATTTCAAGAAGAAAGCAAAGTTGAAACATTCTAATTTTTACTAAAATTCAAAATCCATGAGTGACAACTGCTCTTCTAGAACCATGTAGATTTGCCCCTGAATTTGAATTTGAGAGATTGGTGTTATCCGTGTCTTTGATTATTTCAAACTTATCATAACTTTCTTGAACGGACTTGTATATATATTTGTGACATCCATACATATCATTATCGCTCGTATGGTTTTGTTAGAGATCAAATTGTCTGCTCTTCGGAGATAGAAAATTTCTGCTCTCTGAATCACTGCAGGTGAACCCTCATTTAAAAACAATAACAGTAATTGAACTTTTAACAGTAACTAATTTTACTCTGTAGTGACTCTGAAAACAGAAATTTCATATATCTGAGGAACAGGAAATCCGGTTCTGTCTTGTTAACCTTCCATTCTTCTAGAATCCCGCACTATTCTCCTACCTACTATTCTACCATGCATCTATCTTTTAAAGAAAAATGGCTTTAGTCAATTTGTTTTACGATTCGTATATATCAAATTAAAATAAGAGCGCATCACGTGACGTCAATTGTAAGTAGTGTCAAATCTATAATCTATTTGAATATTTATCATCATATATTAACCTTTGCGTCTGATGTGATGTTCATTTATTTTGTGGACGTGTTGGAATCAACTTTTCTGACGACAAGTGACATTCATCTCCATCGTTTAGAAAAATATATAAATTATCATTGTACACCTGAAAATATTTGAAAGAGAATATTGTAAATATATAATTTATCATTGTACACCTGAAAATATTTGAAAGAGAATATTGTAAATATATAATTTCATCGTAAAATCAATGCTCTACGTTTGAAAAGTCGCGGATTTTAAAAAAGAAAAAATTTCTCCATCTAAAACTTTGAAATGGCCAATTTTTCTATCAAAACTTCAAAATATCTAATATCTCCATTAAAATCTAGTTTTATTTCTTCTATCCCCTTTTAACTATTTAACATTTTATTTAATTATTTTAAAAATTAAAATGACCAATATATCCTCTAATTTTAACAGACATGTCCATTATTTTTTAATGTCCTCTTCCTCCCTCCATAGAATTCATCTCTATACTATGTTTCTCTTCTTATTTCATGTTAATATCACATTTGAATTATGGTGAAATTTGGAGCAAGAAAACAAAGAAAAGAAAAGCGTTGTTATAAAATTGCTCGTAGAACTCGGATCTTATTTCCTATTCGTTTTTTACAAAATGAATTCATCTATACGTAATAAGAGACCAAAAAGTTGAAACTATATAGAAATTAGTCTCTTGTTAGTATTGAAATTGTAACGACTTAGTATATGAGCAAAGAGGAACAAACTGATATTGGTATTTCTTTAACATATTTGGTAGCATGTGAAATTATCTACCTTTAGTAGTAGATCAGTAGAATTGGGAGAGGTGATATTAATATGGAACAAGAAGAGAAACGTAGTCTGAAGATGGTGAGGAGGAGAGATGGATTCCATGGAAGAAGAGAGGAAGATGACATTAAAAAATAATGGACATGTCCATTAAAATTAGAGGGTATATTGGTCAATTTAGTTTTTAACATAATTAAATAAAATGTTAAATAGTTAAAAGGGGATAGAAGAAATAAAACTAGATTTGGATGGGGATATTAGATATTTTGGTGTTTTGGTGTTTTGACGGGAAAATTGGCTATTTCAAAGTTTTAGATAGGCACACTGAAAATTTTCTCTTTAAAAAAATAATCATTTCTGAATATTAGATAGTTGAGTGGTTTAACCTTCAACTTATTTAAAAAATCTATCTAGAAAAAAAAAAGGACAAAAGAAATTTAATAGAGTGCATTTATATATTACAAAGTAATAATTGTTATGAATGATTAATAAATGAATGTCTATTAATTACTTTATTCTCTTTGAAAATATATAGTTCATCTTCATTTCTCTATTAAATTAGTTTAGATAACTTTTTTTATTTTCAATTTCTGGCCCATAACTATAGGTTTTGCAAGTATGTATTGTACACATGAAAAATTTATGTAAATAAGAGATAACTATCCTTTATACATTCTTAATATACTTGTTTATTTTATTATATTCAATTTATAACAATAATACATTTCAAATGTTTGATGAAGTGTTTATATTTTCACTTATTTTGATAAAATATTTAATTAGAATAATTTCATAATCATTCAAAAAAAATGATGAAGAAAATTAATATAGTATAACTAAATAAAAGAAATTATTCTTGAACTAATGAGGAGAGATTCATCCGAAATTTTTATTTTACTGTATTTAAAAAAAAATAAACCAAAACATTCATATTTAGTGAGAATTCTAATTTTACTCAGGTCATCAAACCGTTATTTGGCCTCCAAATCGTTGTGCGGCTTATTTATTTATTTTTTAAATAACACAGAGAACAAATAAAAATTTAATTTCTGTGATGCTTCGTATCTATTCCCTGGGGAAAGCATTCACATGTGGAACCAATATTTTATAATTTAATAACACATTGAATCGTGTGAATTGCATGTTGTTTGGCACAGGGAACAAGGTTTTGTTGTCATTTCGGCTCTTTTGATCACGAGACTGAATTCTCAGTCTCCAGAGTCTCCGGAGGCAGAAATTTTCTGTTCTCAGAGTCTCTGTAGGTGGAGTTCATTTAAAAACAATAACAATAGTTAAACCTTTAAACAGTAACCGGTCTCATCCTGGTTCCACCTCGCAGAGATTCTGGAGACAGGAATTTTTTGCCCCCCGGAGAGCAGAGAATTCGGTTTCTTTGATCACATTGCGTTTTAAGTTGTTCACTCTGCACACAACTGTTCATTTTTTTTCTTTAGTTTAGGTAAAATTCAAATTCAAGTCATATTGGAGATGATTTGATTTATTATTTTTTATGGTAGAAATAAAAATTTCAGAGAATTCACTTGTAACATTTTATAATCTTACAATATGATTTTTACAATATGATTCAAACTATTTAACATAATCTCTATGTTAAAATGTGTTTGAAGGTGAAATTATATATATATTTTTTTGAATTTTTTTAATACAATTTATTGTCCGAAAAAAGCCGCTTTTTCTTTTACTATTATTTAGACGAAATTTATTTCGTTTTAACTTTTTGTGCCGTAATTCGTAGAGCATTTGTACACGTCGTTGAAATTTAAACAGCATTCAATAATTTCGTCTCATTTTGACCTTCTTTAGTTTTTTTTACCTTGTATCTCCCTTCTATGCGTAATATCTTTTTAATCTAAAAAAACAAAAACAAATGCGTAATATATAGAAGCCTCATTAATTCTCCCCTCTGCTTATTTCAATTGTATACAATTGAGACTAATTAACACTCTCAAAAAAAAAAAAATATGGCAGCTGTTGCACCTTCTCTAAGAATCATTGAAACCACCAAAATTTCTCCACCACCCGGATCGGTACCAGAGACATCCATACCGTTAACCTTCTTTGATGTGTTATGGCTCAACTCTACCCCGGTACAGCGCCTCTTTTTCTACCCTTACCAAGGTACCACCTTACAGTTTACCTCCTCTCATCTTCCTGCTCTCAAATCCTCTCTCTCCATTGCCCTCCAATCTTACTTTCCTTTCGCCGGCAATATCCGGGTGGCACCCGGAACAATAGATAAGTATGAGATCCATTATAGAGACGGTGATTCGGTTACTTTTATAGTAGCCGAGTCTGATGATGATCATCATGAATTTATTGGTGACGAACCGAGGTTGATGTCGAAACTCAAAACATTGGTGCCTCATCTAAACAATAATGAATCTAACGGTGATCTACAGCCGGTTCTTGCGATCCAGGCCACCGTTTTCTCGTCCCATGGCGTGGCGATTGGAATTACAGTGAACCACTCAGTATGTGACGGTAGCGGTTCTGTGAATTTCATGCGTGCATGGGCTGCAATTTGTTGTTCAAGCACGAGCAATTCTGTGTCGATGGAACATGCACCGGCACCACCGATAGTGGATCGATCGATTATACCTGACAGTGATGAATCAATATACACAGCTTTTGTCAAGAATTTAATGAACCCTAAGGATTTCAAACTTGTTGAAGCAGATGAGAACGAAATGCTTTATCTCGCTTCGTTTACACTGAAACGAGATCATGTCGATTTTCTCAAAGAGAAATTTAGATGCGAGGCCGAGAATAGAAAGTTGGCAGTACCGCATTGCTCTACTGCGGTCATCACGTATGCTTTCATATGGATCGGGTATTTAAAAGCAAAATCAACTATGCCAGATGAGACTAAAGATGCGCATTGCATCTTTGCTGCGGACCTTCGCCGGTGCATTCAACCAGCTATTCCAGAGAATTATTTCGGAAATTGTATTGGAGCGTGCTTTGTACAGGCGAATGCGAGAGATATTCTTGGCCCGAATGGTTTTTTTGAAGCATGTCAGACTATCAGCAAGGCGTTCGAGCAAGTAAAGAAAGCCGGAATAAGTGATGCAAAGGATTGGATGAAGAATGTGCAAGAGAAGGTCATTCACGGGCCATTATCAGCTGCCGGGTCGCTGCGGTTTAGGGTTTATGATGTCGATTTCGGGTGGGGGAAACCGGTAAAGGTGGATATTGTATCAGTTGCATACTCTGGTGCAATGGCTTTGGCAGAGAGCAGAGAAGAGCAAGGTGTGGTGGAGATTGGATTGCCATTAACACAGCAAGAAATTGAAGTGTTCAAGGATTATTATTATTGCATTTTAGGTTGAATAAGAATTAAAGTTCTCAAATGAACCACAGCTTAATTTCGTGCCTACATTAAGCAATTGAGAGTTTGAGTGATTTCGGATAAATAAATTAATATAATTTGAGGCATTTTATTTTATTTGTTGGTCATTGATTTTCCTTAACTAGATCGTTGTATAAATGAATAAGATGAGTAATCCCTTGTATAGGAGAGGGAAATGTAATTAATGTAGGATAATTTTGTAAATAAATCTTTTTTATTAATATAACTGTTGTTGCCGACAACCATTATAAAAAAAAAAAAGGCTTCTATTCAAAGTTACAACTGTTGTTTGCCTACACGACTTCATATTTTATATTGACTCGAGATATTTTACAGCAGCGGACCAGGATCTTTGTGAGGGTAAAAAAATATAATAAATCGGATTTAAATAATTAATTGGTTTTAAATATGTTAGCTAATTGAATATTATATAAAATAAAGTATGTTTCAATGACAGTCCAGTACCATCATTAGCTTCTCTGGGATCACAAATTATTTCACTAACTTCATATTGGTGTAAAGCTAATGCAGATGACTCTTATCTTAAATTAACCCTAATATTACCAATGGATGTAACTCTTTTGTTCCAAGCAAGTCCTCTTATAATCCTCTCGAAGACCGATACGTCTCAAGGGGAGACCTTCAGCTGGGATTCAAAGGAAGAACCCTTTCTTGAATTAGAGGGGTCGGATCTGTCAGCATACCCAAAGAATAGGGCATATTTCGAGGCCCTGGATGACGAATACCTCTCAAGGGAAAACCACAATGCATTGAACTCCTCTCTTACCACTTCAAACCACTGATGCCGACATTTACTCAGATTATACTGTCCTATTGCTGTTATAATATCTTGGTTATGCACTGCTATTAGTGTTTTGATGCTGCTATATAGTAGACTACTCCTTGGTATTTTTTTACTACTGTTTTAGTAATACTTTGAGATATACCCTAATGTGTTGGTCACCAGAGTATTGAACAATATATAGCTCAATTGCAGGGTTTATTTCTCTGCTTTTGTAAGAACAATTCGTTTCTATAAGAAACAGGTGGATGTATCCACTTTTTCAAAAAAAAAAATATTATATAAAATACAATGTTCTATCTTATAATTTTGAATACTTTAATTTTTAATTTTTAATATTTTAATTTATAATTCAAATTATTAATTCGAATTTAAAGAATTTATTCTATTTTTACCCTAAATTTAACTTCTAAATTAAAAATCAAAATTTCAAGGGAGACAAAGTTGATTCGTACCAAACATTTAACAAAAAGAATGTTTATTGTTACGATTAATATTATATTTAAGTTCAACAGAGCAAACTAAAATTTATTTCTTTGATTCGGTTCTTATTCTATTACAGTTTAATTCAATTTAATTTTTAAAAACTGAATAAAAGTTTAATTTATATATTTTAATTCGGTTTGAACCGGACTCAACCCATAAACACCTCATCAACAGACTTTTTTTTTTATTTTAAAAAAACATATTTAATATTGACTCGGAATATTGTCAGCAGTGACGTCTGATTTCCATGACCTTATTAAATTCGGTGGAGCTAATTTTATTAGTATATAATAATAATTCAGAATTAATGTTGGGTCATGAGGGCTAGGAATCTTCTATATATCATTTTTTTTATTATTGAATTGATGTGTGGTTGGCTTTTGTCTGTTATCTTTATATCATTTTTATCTTTATTAAAAGATAAAAAAATATATAGTACTTAAGAAAAGTAAAAGTATATCCAGTGACCAGTGGCGTTTGGTTGACTGAAGATATTGTCAGCAGTGACGTTTAATAAGAAAAACACGACGATTAATTATATATAAATTTTTTACAAATAAATACAAATATATGGTCTCTTTTAATTAGGAGAGCAAGAAAAATATGAAGTTTTGATCATAAATTCATAATAAATAAAGAGAGATAATAAAATTAGATGAATGAAAATGATCACGATTACACGATGTGATAAGTGAAAGTTGTTAAAACTTAACTCTTTTTTTGCAGAGCAGGGATATATATATATATATATAACTTTAATTTACGGGTTCCTATTTGCAAAATTATTTTGTAATTATTTATTCCTTTTAGAAGCTATTAGTCAACTTGTCAAATGTTAATATTTGTACGTTCTCCCTATTATTTATAATAGAATTATAGAACTAGCTAATAAAAATTGATAACACACACATATATATAGGCGCACAAGAATGAACAGCATGAGAATTTTGAATGAAATTTTTACAACTCGGATCTACTAGGGAGTGTATATATATATATGTTGGATCTGCATTTTGTGCCTACTATAATAAGAGCATTTCCATTATAATTGCAAATGTTAATATGAATGAGTTTTATAAAGTGAAATTGGAAATGAATTTTTGAGGGGAACATATATATATGGTTTTAATCATCTCGGATATTATATATTTTGGGCCGGATTTTATAGGGGACTATAGAATGTGAGGATTAATATGATAATCAAGTCAGTATTGTAAATAACGTAGTCGTCAGACAGATAGAGTATTGTCATGCGATTAATCGGTAATAATTAGAATTAATTGATTGATTACAAATAAGTTGAAATAAGTTTTCTTTCAAATAGTTCATGTGAGTTGAAATTTTATGAGGCTTTTTCTTTCTGATATATAAGCGGAGACTTGCTAAATTTTTATCACAGTAATCAAAAGACAGTCCAGAAACTTCTAGAAATTGCAATACATCTACGTTTAGATGTACTAGAGAATAGCTAGAATAGCTACTATTAAAAATAGTAGGTTAAGAATAGTTAGAATAGCTACTATTTAAAAATAGCGCTAATTCAAAGTTATTCGGAATGTTGTTGGGATTGAACATTTAGAATAACGAGAACAACAATTGAACATTTGAGAGGGTAGTTTGCTATTCCATATTTTTGTAGGAGTAGCGAAAACAATGCTATTCTCACTGTTTTTGAGTATGTTTGAATGCATCGAAATAGCATTGTTCTCGCTCTTCGTGAGATGTTTACAACTGGTACAAATAAATCTCAACTTTCTTTGAGTTGTTGCATACAAGTGTATGTTATTTAAGGAACTGCAAAAATCAAAGGTCACTATTTACAATAAGGTCAGAACTCAGAACTGTGTTGATGGAAGTGCAAGGAAATTAGATAAAATAGAGTTTTTCAAGGAGAAGGAAAGAGGAGAGAGAGAGAGTGAGGGATGAGATAAAACAGAAAATTTCCTGAGAAGAGAAGATAATGATATAAAATGGTTTTTTCAGAAGTGGGTTTTGGCAGGGAAGAAAAGAAAGAATGATTTTTGCAACAAATAGAAAAAGGTTCTTTTTTCTAATAATAATAAAAGCTTTCAAATACTCTTTCAAATAATAAAAGCTTTCAAAAATTAAAAGAGTTCCGCATCGATGAGAGTGAAAAGGCAAACGCCACGTAAGATTTTACAATTCTATTTGAAAGGCGTTTGAGATGCTCTAAAGAAAACTTTGGACATCTTTTCTCTTTGCTTTGCTCTCTCTCAGCATGTTTTGTGCTGCGAATAAGAAAATGGAGGGCTCCACTATCTAATCTGAGCACGACACGAAGAGCCAACGACTCAAGCATCTTGCACCTTTGAGAATGACATGTAGACATGTCTTGATTCGGTGGTTCTATTTTTTAAGTTTGAGATAATTGTGCCATTGTCACTCCAAAACCTCATATTATGAAAATTGCCATTGCAAAGTTGGAGTTTTTGGTAATGTCACTGTAAACTTGTTTTATTTCTATTTTTGTCCTAAATACATAATTAGTCTTTTAAAAAAAATAAAATTATGATAATGACAAAAATACCCATGAACCCTATCCTACTTAACCATTTGGACTCAACCCCTCTCAACCTGGTACTGATTCAACCCTAAACTCTTCTCTCCCAACGGGAGCACTCCCTCAACTGAAACAATTAATCGCCAATAGCGCACTTCCCTCTCTTTCTCGAGCTCTGTCACTTTCTGCTCCTCTATCCCCGGTTAGTGTTCTCTCTGTGACCTAGGTTTCGGGGTTTGCTCTGAGCCCCAGTTGAATGTTAGCCCCAGGGTGATACGAGCGAGTTTTGTTTAATTAGTTCAGTGCTCAATTAACATCTTTGAAGGTACTCTTTCTTTTCACTAATCTATTATAAAGTTGAGTATAGATCAGGGATTACTGTACTAGCGAGTTTATCTTGATACTTGTAAGCTTTTAGTGGTTCTTCTTGGTATTGAACTGTCTGCTGTACCAATTTATTTTACACTTCAATTCTGCAAAATTTAGGAGGCGCAGTTTGATGAGGTCAGTAGATCGGTTGATTCAGGACGCGTAGGTTGACGTAACACAGTGGAGCGCAGCCTTGAAATGGGAGCAAGCGGATACCAGTAACCGATCTTAGTTGATGTAATAGTGTGAGCAACCAACCAAATTTAAAGCTAGGTTCCTCAACAATCATCAAATGACATCTTATCAAAAAGCTGACTGAGCACACACAGTTTGCCATTACTCACAATCTGTTGTGCATCATACAATGCAATCAAAGGACTAATCCAATACAAGTCCAATATCAGTCCTGTTCAGCGTCGTCGTCAAAATCAGTCTCTACTAAAGCTTGAAATTGTTGTGAAATTTTTGTAGATTTCACTTAGTGCATTTGATGCGGATTTTTGCTATTTTGTACTTGTCATTTGTATTTACTAAATTGTACTTGTCATTTGATGCGGATATTTGTATTTACTTGTCATTTGCTATTTTGTACTGTATGTATGTTGCTATTTTGTACTTGTCATTTGTATTTACTGAATTTTGCTTAGTGCATTTGATGCGGATTTTTGCTATTTTGTACTTGTCATTTGTATTTACTATTCGGATTTTTGCTTAGTGCAACATACATACGCTACATTTGTCAAAAAGAAAAACAATGCACTTCTTTTGTAATGCATACAACAAGTACCTTTTAGTCATCCAAAAGGCATGCACATCAATAAGCTCAAGGATGAATTTTCAGTTCAATTACAACCATCAAGTGACAACAGACTAACACTAAACATTTCTTAAATAATAAAACTACAATTCTACACTACTTGCATAATCAACCATTAAAAGGCATTGACAAACATAATCAAGCATTTATACACTACATTTCTACATTACTTGCATAATCAACCATTAAAAGGCATTTAACTACTTGCAATTAATTACAATCAAAATACTAATCAACACAACAACATTTATAATAAGAACAAATATTATCTTCTCCGCTACTTCCTTCAATTTTCCAATCTCGTTATCAAACCGAGTGACAATTCGAATAGCATCAGATAGGTCATTCTCGGAATCACTCCGCATGCCCACAACTCTAATGTCACGAAGATATGCCTCGTAGTCCTCTTTCCACATCTAGAACCTGCACGAAAAAATGCACAAAGACCCATAATAATAGTATAATTTCACTTAAATAGTACCAATTGGGTGCCTGACTGGAATAATTATTTTTTTGCCTAAAAATTCCAATCTCATTGCACCTACTCAGTGCTTATACAACCAACAAAATAAACCATAAAACAGTAGTTGGTAAAATAAACAAGTAACTGAAATAATAAAGAAAACATTTGTCCAGGTCAACTTGGTACTGGAGAATATTACTTATAACAGGCAGCTGGTATAAGACACTGTAGTGCTAGTACCCACGAGTAGACAATCACAAATTCTACTACAAATAAAAAGAAACTGGATCCTAAAAATTATCTCTTGTTTAAGAAAGAATTCTGAAAATAACCTTATACAACTGGCATATATGCCCTTGATATTTGACAATGAAAATATAAATCTATAAGGCCATAACACATGGATCTGCACTATGCAAAGCAAGATGGTGATGAATAAAAAATAAAAAGAACCTGGGATGAAATACATTTTAATATGGAGTTGAACATTTCAAATATATTGTTCAAACTTTACAAATCATAAAAAATAATTACTAGTGCACCCGAAATCTGACATTGTCTATGTACTCAGTACTTAGTACCCAAAGCTGTTATTTTCTAGAACCCCACAAGGCCACAACATCCCTTATAAGAACAAACAGTATGTACCAGTATGTACCGACTGGTACCATGCATAACATATATACTGGCACAGGAAATCAGAATGTACTGGCACAGGATTACCAGTATAAATGTCATATATTCTAGACATGTACCGACTAGTACTGGTAATCCTTTGGTAGCTCAGAGAAGTCAGAAGTCATTTGTCAAAAAATCACAGCTAGCAAATCATTTGATTAGATCCACTTGGAGAAGCCAGAAGTCAGAAATTAATGTATCTCTTGATATTGTCAAAAAATCACTTCTGACTGGCACTAGTAATCACAGGAAATCCGTAAAATCTAAAGATCATTTGTAAAAAAATTCGGTACCTTTTTGTAGTTTACGCATTTGTAGAATATCCTCTGTGGATTTGCTATGGTATCGCACACAAATCTCTTCACATCGATCCCGCAATTCGGGTATTGCACGATTGGCAACGGACTGTCACTCGGCTGAGCGGCGGTGGACGAAATTGATTGCGTAGAGTTCCCACTGCTGGATTGATGGCGATGCATGCTGAATGGAAGAGATGGATTGACGGTGATTTTAGAGAAGAGATGGATCGGCGATTTCAGGGAAGAGAGGGATCGGGAAAGGGAAGGAGAAATTGGCGATTGTAAGAGGCAGAGAGGGATCGGCGCGAGAGAAGAGACAGAGAGGAATCGGTGAGAGGCAGAGAGGAGGCTGTCTCGCGTGAAAGAGAAGAGAGAAGGCTTTCTCGCGTGAAAGAGAAGAGGAGGCAGGGATCGGCTTTCTCACGTGAAAGAGAAGAGAGGAGGCTGCATTCATTTTAACTGAGGGGTATAATGGGAAATACAAAAATACGTATTTCAAAATAAATTTTTTAGATTATTTTTAATAAAAAAAGTATAAAAATTGTATAACAATAGCAAAAATAGAAATAAAACAAGTTTACAATGGCATTAGCAAGAACTCCAACTTTGCAATGGCAATTTTCAAAATATGAGGTTTTAGAGTGGCAATGACACAATTATCCCTTGAAAATATTATGAATGGAAATCAATTATCCGTATATATATGACATCATTCATGTACTCAAAAGCTTTATGCATGATAAAAATATAGTATTAAATATGCTTTTGAATGACATCATTAATTCCTGTCAAATTCTTATGCATGGGAAAAATGTAATATTAAATTCACGCCATAACACTCCTTGCAAATCCATGTGTAAATTTTTTACAATTTAATTAGTTTGGTCACTGGTAAGGAAATTATTCACCCAAAATTCATCATAAATAAACAAAATTTTGAAAAAGGAAACAAGCGCAAGGACATATATATTGGAGCTGAAGAAAGAAGTGACATGGCAACTACAGTTCATAGCAGAAAGAGAAAACTAAAAGTAGAAACACAACACAAACACTCACGACAACTTCACCGTTTTGTTATTTCACTTTTCGTTATTTAGAACTTTCATTTTCTTATAATTTCAACTTTTTTTTGTTATTTCATTTCTTACTTATGCTCAACTGTCTTGAGCGCTTTTTCATTTTCATTGGTAGTTACTAGTTACACACTCTTGTAGCAAACACTAATGAATTATGAAATATATATGAACTAGACTCTTAAAAAAAAACAAAATGAAATAAGCGGGGATTAGCGAATTATTAAACCGTCGACAATGAATAAGTCTGGTACACAGAAAATGCTCACGATATAATTCTGTATTTGCAAAACCACTCCTTTCTTTGTGAGAGAAAATTTCAATGCAACATGAATCACCAATTATATCTCTCAATTTGTCAGTGAAGAATGTTCTAACTAGGTCAGAAAAAAAAAATGGAGTTCTGTCCAAAAGATTTGAAGTCCAAATTGAAAATTCCCCGCTTAATGATTTGCTAATCATTAAACTGTTCAGAAAAGAAATCGCATGTTTGAAGTCCAAATTGAAAATTTCTACCTCCAACCTTTACTCAAATTAAATGTCATTTTATATCCATCTAAATTTAATTTTGTCCAAAGTACTTTGAATTCGAACAATAAACCCACCAGTTCGAAAAATGTATCCCTATTCATTTCAATGTGAGTGCTACGTTCAATTGTTTCCCGTCATTTGGTAAATCGGAGCAAATAGCCCTTTCAACACCATGTTGTACCAACTTCACAGTTGTTTTCTGGCCTCTCTCGGGTTATACTGGGCCTAAACCTAACCTTCTTAGCCCTTTCAACACAATTGTTTTCTGGGCCTCTTTGGGATTTTCCGAACTGGTGGGAAGGCAAGGAAGGCCTCTCTACTTTCTTTCTTCTTTGAGAGTAGCTGGTCTTTTGTAATTAAAGCGTTTCCAATGGAGAATTCAACTGCCGTCTAAGAACATGTCACTTTTTTGTTTTGAAGTAAAAATTGAGGTCAAAGCCCCATTTGATTGATGAAATAGTCCATTACAAAAGTCTTGTAAGAACCAAAATAAGAAATAATACAATACATCCATTTAACTTATTATATTGATTATTATTACTCCATGTTTCCAAAAACTCTACTAATATAAGGTCTTAATATGTAGATAAGAAAACAATAATACAAGATGTCAAGATAGAAAAAACATTCTAAAACCCAACAAAGTTTATGAACTCCAACTAAAATCAGTAGCTAATAACAATCAATTACTTAATGCATGTAGACATATATTGAAGGCTTTCCTCAAAATAATTTGTAAACATATCTGTCTCTTGTTGTGTGAAGTACAATCCAATCCCAACCCCACCTTCTTCTTCTCTACTTGGTGCCACAGCCATAGCACCAGAGTATGAAATAGATGCAATATCAACCTTTGACGGCTTCCCCCACCCGAAATCGATATCATAAACCTTAAATCTAATTGAACCCGAACTTCCAAATGGCTTCTTACTTCCAATCTCCAAACAAATCTCCACCCAATTTTTCGCATTTTGTATTCCAATTCTCTTCGCTTCATGAAAGGCCTTGCCAATGGCCTGACATGCTTCAAAAAACCCGTTCGGGCCAACGAGATCTTTAACTTTGGTTTGTACAATGCCCGGTCCAATGCAATTTCCGAAGTAGCTCTCCGGGATTGGCGGTTGAAACCACTGGCGATGATCAATTGCAAAGATGCAATATGCATCTTCAGTCTCATAGACAGTTGATTTCGCTTTTACATACCCAACCCATACAAAGGCATAAGTGACGACCACCGTGGAACATCGAACCGTCACATTTCTCTTCTCTGCTTCATGCAGTAATACTTGTCGGAGCAACTGTATGTGCTCTCGCTTTAGTTTATAGGAAGCTATCAACATTTCAAGGTCAGGTTGAGAAATATTCATATTCAAATTCGTTGAACTCGACATATCATTCAACATAGTTGTATATATTGAATCGGGATCAGGGATAATTGATCGATCGAGCTCAACCCTGGCAGGAGTTGGTGCCAATATCACCTTGGAATTTCTCGTGCGACAAATTGCAGCCCATGCACACATGAAATTTACAGAGCCACTACCATCGCATGTCGAGTGGTGCAACGAAGTCCCAATAACAAACCCATGAGATGGAAACACGGTCACTTGTATTGTAAATACAGGTTGTTGCCCGTTGGATTCGTTCTTGGTCAGACAAGGCACCAGCGCCTTGAGCTTCGATGTATCCCTTGGATGGTCACCGAAAACCTCATCATACAGATCATCAGACTGGACGACAGTGAACACAACGGAATCACCGTCAACATAGTGCATCTCATACTTGTTGGTTGTTTCAGGTGCCAACCGAATGTTACCAGCTAAAGGGAAAAAGGTTTGAAGAGCAAGGGAAAGAGAGGATTTGAGGGTAGGAAGACAAGAGGAGGTGAAATGTGAGGTTGAATGTTGGAAAGAGTAGAAGAAGAGACGCTCTACAGGCGAAAAATGGAGCCACAACACGTCGAAGAAGGTTAATGGAATCAATGTCTCCGGCACTGATCCGGCTGGTGGTGATACATGGGAGGTTTCTATCATCTTCAATGGAAGGGAAGGCGCCATTAATTATTTCTTTCTTTCTTTCTTTAATGTGTGAAGAAGAAGAACAGCGTGCAAGTTTTTTTTTTTTTGAATGTGACATTAATTAACCTCATTGTTGGTTACATAAATAAGTACAGCTACTACTGGGACAACATTAAAGTTGAAAGAATTTTATGTTTATTTTCAAATAACTTCTATTTTTTTTTTCTAAAATTCATTATATCATATTTATCTTTTTAAAGAGTAAGGTTGGGTGCTATCGATAGTATAAGGTCATCCGTATTACGGGCTCAAAAATATATTGTATAAACCATAGTAGGAATTATCTGTTGATACCGATACGTATTGGTATCAGCTGACACCGATTTGATACTGAGCTAATATTGACAAATTTTCTGTTTTTCCTCCAATTTCTGCTATTTTGGTCTGATTTTGGACATTATTTATCTAAAAACTTGAACCCGTAATTGATTAAATAGAGTATAAACTATGCACATGCTGAAAACTCGTCACATTTATTGATTAAATAGAGTATCAAGTATCAACTATGCTGAAATAGAGAAATATGAACTTGTGATTAAAAATGTTAACAATTCTTCATTTGGATCTACAATGTCTTCTTTTTTTGGTTCTGGACAACAATATCCCCATTTTTATCATAATATAGATAACGATGAAATGATCCAGCTAGCACGACATAGTTTCTGACAATGATCCACCTAATTAATGCATACTATAATTACTTGGTATTGTTAATATAACTGTCACACGAAGCTTGTGTCATGTAGCAGCAAAAATCCGGAATTCAGTCGAGTCCAGATAAGCAAAATTGTCCCTTTCTCTTCACTGTTGATGTCCAGTAGATCATTAATTAGCACATAGAAATAGAAAACCGGGATCAGAAAAACTGGAGGTACTGGTCCGTGTACCCTGCAACCAAAGTAACACAAGAAGAAAAATAAAAAATTATTTTCAATTATATATAGTTTCAGTACCATTCTCCATTGTTTAATCACAATGATTTTTTCCCTTTTCTTTATGCATCGCACTAAATTTATCTCATCGATTATAAAAATAGACAATCATAAAACATTATGCAAATAACACAAATAAATATAAATAAAGTTTGGTTATAATTTAACCACAACAGAATTGGTCTGCTTATATTTTGATAACACAAATAAAAATCTTTCAAAGGAATTTACAATCTGAAGTAATCCAATGCAGACCGACCATCAAGGCCTTTCCTATTGTAATACAAAGTGAAATCTTTGGTTGTAGTTTCTTTGTACAGTGGTGGGTTATCCTCTGTTATTAACTCCTTTATGGGGCCATATAACCTATTACAAGAAGTGTTTGAGGGAGTGGTAAAGAAGCATGCCACAGAGACTCTAGGTCCAATGCTGTTAGCAAGCACTCTATGCTCCACACTTTTCAACTTGTCATTTGATATCAACTGCAAATTGGGAAAAAAAAAATTAGTATTTAGTGTTGTATAAACAAGCTGATTGTCATAATAGTCAGGGGCAAATCTAGGATTTTCGTCAGAGAAAGGCGAAAAAATAGCGAATCGGGTTTAAATAGCTAACTGGGTTCAAATCCATTAGCGAATTGGATTAAAAAAGATAGCAAATCAGGTTTAAATTTTCAATGCTCTGATTTTTAATCCTAATTACCAATTTGAATTTAGGGAATTTATTCTAATTTGAATCTAAATTTAACGGATGGGAAAATTCAGAAAATTCATAGGGGGACCAAAAGTATTTCAGGGAGAGGCAAAGTTGGTCCGGGCCTATCCATCCCCATAAAATATCAAAATCCAGAGGGGGTCAAGTGACCCCCTAGCCCCACTTGGATCCGCCCCACATATTAGTATCCAAAAAATAAATGGGTTTACCTGCAAAATATCGCCCACATTAATTACTAAGGCTCCATGCACAGGAGGCACATCAATCCAGTGGTTCTGATACAGGACTTGTAATCCGCCGATGCTATCCTGTAGAAGCACAGTGAGGAAATCGGGGTCGGAATGCTTGGTTGTACCGACTGTCAGGTGGGGCTCGGGGCAAGGTGGGTAGTAGTGCATAAGCACATTCAACCCTTTGTTGCATTCTATCTCTGTTAGATAACTTGGTTTCAGGCCAAGTGCTTCTGATAGTAACTCAAATAGTATGATGCCAAGTCTCTTGATGTACTCTGTGTACTTGAAAGTTATATCTCTGCACACAGCAGGCAACTCTTCTGGTATGGGTGGTTCAGGAGCCATGGTGATGAACAACGTATCACGCCAGTTGGCAGCTGGTGCTCGGTACAGATCAAAATTGCTATTGTAAACCAGTTTCTTGCTTGAATCCCTGGTGTAGTATTTCTTCTTAACCTCCACCTGTTCCTCATTGAACAGCTTAACCCCTTCAAGCATTTCATCAAGAACCTCCAATGGGATTCCATGGTTTACCACCTGAATTAAAACAGTAATTTTAATTTTCTGCCAAATTTATTTCAATTCTAAAATTTGGAACCGAGATTGTCTAATTTGTACCTGAAAAAAACCAAAGTTTTGTGAGGCATTTTTAACTTTTTCTACCAATTGTCCTCTAAGGGCAGCATCAGAGTTGGCTCCAGTGAGCTCAATAACTGGAATTTCAACTGGTAACGATACCAGTTCACCTTGTTCTTGCGGCTGGATGAAAAATTGAGGGATTTTTGTAATTCCAGCATCGACTAAACCCTTCACGCCTGATTTGGTTTCGTCAAAGGTTTTGAGTTCCCTAATTCGGTCATAGGCCGTTGTCATTTGGAACAATGGAATTGGAGTATGATGAGACAGCTATAAATGGAAGCATATTGTATTGTTAACTGTAATATATATATATATATATATATATATATATAGTAGAAATATAGTGTTAGAATTAGAGAGAATTAATTAAAACCATACCCTTGTGTTTAGCTTTCTAAGCCACGTCACACTGATGACCAGTAGTAGTAGAAGGTGTTCTTTCAATTCAACTATGAATTATCCATTGTAGAATTTTATTCTGCGATTTTAAAAATTTGAATTAAATACATTCATGGTTGTATGGTCAATCTTCAATCTAAATTTTCTGGTTAGGCACCTTTGAAGATACAAAATACCAAAGTCAATGAAAATGATAACAAGTCGTATTCTAATGAGAGACACAAATAGATGAAGTTAAAAGAGGAAATAAAAAAAGTCAGCATTTTGATTATTTTAGTAACAGAGTAATGGTGATGGTGTCAATTTCTATGGATCACGATTTTACTGTTTTTAATTAAATGTAACTTTTTTTTCTATGGTACTATGTCTTGTGGATTGATCTGTACTATGGATCTTCGATTTAAAGTTTAAATAATCAATATGAACTGTTCAAAATGAACTCTCTCTCTCTATATATATATGAATGTATTTGCAAACTAAATTTTATATTTTGTAGAATTTTATACTATTGTTTAGATAGGTAGAAAATCACTACTTTTGAATAGTATAGAATTTTTAGATCAAGTGATTTTCAACCTACATCAGATAACATACAAATCCACAAAAAAAAAAAAAATTCTGTAGGCAAATTTTTTTTTAAAGCAAGCAACATCTCCAACTATTGATGAGGGCAACCAGCATGAAATTAATGAAAAAGTATCCCTATATTTCATTACAAGTGCAAATTATCCATTTTAATGTTATATCTCAAGTATAATATAACCTTAATTTAATCTAGAAAGTCTTCTGGGATCCTAAGAACTAAGAAGGAAAAACTTTCTTACTTTTTGGATGGATTTTTTTTTTTAAATGAAAATATATAAACTGATTTAAAAAAAAATTATTTAGATGGATATAAAATGACATTTTGAGTAAATTAAAGGTTGGAGGTAGAAATCTTTCATTCAGACTTCAAATTAATATGTGATATTTTATATGGAGAGTATGTCAAAATGAGATATAAGATATATATTGTCTTTTACAAGCAAGTCCCTGGTAACTTATAACAGAATATCAGTAATGCGAACTGACTGGTACAGGTTTACAGAGCATCATAAAATCATTACACTAGTGTGAGAACAGTGTCAAAAATCCAAATCAAGTGCTTTGGTATTGGTACAATACCTTATGGAATCAGTACCACACGATCAATTGGGATTTATATTGATTCTTTTTTTCTTTTCTTTTTTTTAACCCAAACAGAGATTGAATCTCAATAGCAAACTCTCAAAAGATTGAAATCTCAACTCAATACAAGTAGACAAGAGAGCAAGAGTTATATATGACCGTTTGAATTCATCAATTGCAACCTTCAAGCAAGTTTTTCGAACACAATTCGCAATACAATAAAGCTTGCTTGCTCATATTTTACGGGTAACCAAACTCTTAATTGAATCGAAGAACAATAAAGGGAAATAGAGAGATACCAATAGCCGTGCGCATACAGTTCAAGGAAAAATGAGAGCAACATCCAATAGACTTGAATCACAAGTCTTCGGCAACCGATTCAAGTTGATCAAGAAAAAGTGGAGACAAAAGGAAGTTTCATTAGAGGAAAGAAACAAACAAAAATAAAAACCTTCCAGTGGAAAAAAATGGTCCGCGGTGGAACCTAGGAGAAAAGAAAGAGATAAAGATGGGAACAAAAACGTGGGTCCCACCTGTCTTTAACTTTGCAATTCAACCTTTAAATTTCCAGATTTTACATATTAATTCCTTTAAGTTTCCAATAAAATAAACCCTTCAGTTTTCAAATTTTGAATATTAGTACCAATACTAATTAATAAATAATAAACATTATTATTATTGTTATTAATCTCATATTTTGTATCTCATATTAGTTGCAATTCCTATTCAGAATATTAAATTTCTAAATATTTTAAAACTTTCACATTAACATCAGTCAAACAAAGTTTTACAAGTTGTGAATTTTATAGCTATTCACTTCAAATAACTTAATTATCTTGTCAATTTGTTTAAATAAAATAATATTTGACTTTACATTTATATATATATTTCACTAAAAACACATCTATATATTTTGTAAATTGCATTCAAGTATTTATTTCAGATTTTTTTTATTTTACATAATGTTACAATTTTTCACTTAGTGATAAATTGAGAGATAGGAAAGGGGAGGTAGCACAATTAGCTAAGAAAATGTTCTAAAGTTGTTATACACAAAGGTCGAGAGTTCGATTTTCCCTCACGAACCTTGGTAGTTACTACCAAGTTTTCAAAAAAAAGATAAATTGAGAGATAGATAATTGGTGATCCAGATGCATTGAAAGTTGCTTTGCAAAGAAAGGAGTTATATGACGAACATTTTAGATGTACCAGACTTGGTCACTGTCAACAGTTAAATGATTTGCTAATACCCAAAATTTTATTTATTTATGATGGGTTTTGGGTGAATAATTTAATCTAGAATTTTTTTTGGATGGGTTATTTTTTTAAAATAAAAATATATAAACTGATTTAAAATATATATATATATAGATGGATATAAAGGTTGAAGGTAGAAATGAGTAGGAATACATTTTCCGGACTGGTGGGTTTATTGTTCCGAATTCAAAGTGCTTTGGACATAATTTAATTTAGATGGATATAAAATGACATTTAATTTGAGTAAAGGTTGGAGGTAGAAATTTTTCATTTGCACTTCAAACATACAATCTCTTATATAGAGAGTATTGTCAAATTGAGAGATGAAATATATATTGTCTAAAATCTTTCAAACAAAACTCCACTTCTTTATAGACCTAGTTGGAACATTATTCACTTAGTGACAAATTGAGAAATATAATTGGTGATTCAGGATGTATTGAAATTTTCTCTCACAAAGAAAGGAGTGGTTTTGCAAATACATAATTATATCGTGAGCATTTTTTGTGTACCAGACTTATTCATCATCAACGGTTTAATAATTCGTTAACAGTTTAATAATTCATTAGTTTTTGTTACAAGAGTGTGTAACTACCAATGAAAATAAAATAGCGCTCAAAACAGTTGAGCATAAGTAAGAAATGAAATAACAAAAAAAGTAGAAATTAAAAAAAAATGAAAGTTCTAAATAACGAAAAGTGGAATAACAAAACGGTGAAGTTGTTTTGAGCATTTGTGTTGTGTTTCTACTTTTAGTTTTCTCTTCCTGGTATGAACTGTATTTGCCATATCACTTCTTCCTTCAGATCCAATATATATGATGTCCTTGCGTTTGTTTCCTTTTTCGAAATTTTGTTTATTTATGATGAATTTTGGGTGAATAATTTCCTTACCAATGACCAAACTAAATTGAAAAAAATGTACACACGGGAATAGTAATTTTTTTACCGAGGTTTATTATTTGCAAGGATTGTTATGACATGAATTTAATATTACATTTTTCCCATGCATAAGAATTTGACAGGAATTAATGATGTCATTCAAAAGCATATTTAATACTATATTTTTATCATGCATAAAGCTTTTGAGTACGTGAATGATGTCATATATATACTGATAATTGAACCACAACAGAATTGGTTTGCTTATATTTTGATAACACAAATAAAAATCTTTCAAAGGAATTTACAATCTGAAGTAATCCAATGCAAAACGACCATCAAGGCCTTTCCTGTTGTAATACAAAGTGAAATCTTTGGCTGTAGTTTCTTTGTACAGTGGTGGGTTATCCTCTGTTATTAACTCCTTTATGGGGACATATAAGCTATTAAAAGAAGTGTAGGGAGTGGTAAAGAAGCATGCCACAGAGACTCTAGGTCCAATGCTGTTAGCAAGCACTCTATGCTCCACACTTCTCAACTTGTCATTTGATATCAACTGCAAATTGGAAAAAAAAAAATTTAGTATTTAGTGTTGTATAAACAAGCTGACTGTCATAATAGTCAGGGGCAAATCTAGGATTTTCATCAGAGGCAAAAAAATAGCAAATTGGGTTTAAATAACTAACCGGGTTCAAATCCATTAGCAAACTGGATTAAAAAAATAACAAGTCGAGTTTAAATTTCCAATGTTCTAACTTTTAATCCTAATTATCAATCTGAATTCAAGGAATTTATTCTAATTTAAATCTAAATTTAACAGATGAGAAAATTCAGAAAATTCAGAGGGGGGCCATAAATATTTTAGGGAGAGACAAAGTTGGTCTGGGCCTATCCATCCCCATAATATGTCAAATCCAGAGGGGGGCAGTTGACCCCCTAGCTCCACTTGGATCTGTCCCAGATATTAGTATCGAAAAAATAAATGGGTTTACCTGCAAAAGATCGCCGACATTAATTACTAAGGCTCCATGCACAGGAGGCACATCAATACAGTGATTCTGATACATGACTTGTAATCCGCCGATGCTATCCTGTAGAAGCACAGTGAGGAAATCGGGGTCGGTGTGCTTGGTTGTACCGACTGTCAGGTGGGGCTCAGGGCAAGGTGGGTAGTAGTGCATAAGCACATTCAACCCTTTGTTGCATTCTATCTCTGTTAGATAACTTGGTTTCAGGCCAAGTGCCTCTGATAGTAACTGAAATAGCATGATGCCAAATCTCTTGATGTACTCTGTGTACTTGAAAGTTATATCTCTGCACACAGCAGGCAACTCTTCTGGTATGGGTGATTCAGGAGCCATGGTGATGAACAAGGTATCGCGCCAGTTGGCAGCTGGTGATTGGTACAAATCAAAATTGCTATTGTAAACCACTTTCTTGCTTGAATAATCCCTCGTGTACTATTTCTTCTTAACCTCCACCTCTGCCTCATTGAACAGCCTAACCCCTTCAAGCATTTCATCAAGAACCTCCAATGGGATTCCATGGTTTACAACCTGAATTGAAACAGTAATTTTAATTTTCTTCCAAATTTATTTCAATTCTAAAATTTCTAACCAACATTGTCTAATTTTGTACCTGAAAAAAACCAAAGGTTTGTGAGGCATTTTTAACCTTTTCTACCAATTGTCCTCTAAGCACACCATCAGAGTCGGCTCCAGTGAGATCAATAACTGGAATTTCAACTGGTAACGATACCAGTTCACCTTGTTCTTGCGGCTGGATGAAAAATGGAGGGATTTTTGTAATTCCAGCATCGACTAGACCCTTCACGCCTGATTTGGTTTCGTCAAAGGTTTTGAGTTCCCTAATTCGGTCATAGGCCGTTGTCATTATGGAACAAAGGAATTGGTGTATGATGAGAGAGCTATAAATGGAAGCATATTGTATTATTAATTCTAATATATATATAGTAGAAATATAGTGTTAAAATTAGGGAACTGGATCAACTATCTCAGGAGTGCAGAAAATTTCTGCCTCTAGAGTCACTGTCAGATGGAGCCGGATCACTTTTAATATTTAAGGGAGATGATATGAGTACCCGCACTCTCATCCCCCCATTATACTCCAATTTTATTTGTTCAATCTCGTCCACATTTCTTATGATCTATAAGGAATTTTGCAAATCTAAAATCACGAACATCTTCTACACAATTTTATCTTTCAAATGAGATCCATGATGACATACTTTCGAGCTCGTCATCATACAAGTATTTATACCTCGTCATTTAAGTATTTATATATAGTATTTTTCACATATGACACTGTTGACATTTAAAAGTATTAATATCAAGTATTACAAGTATTTATATCTATGCACTGAAGTATTTATATCTATGTGGTCAACTATTTTTGTTAGATAAAGATTGACGCAGGGACGATTAGGGAAATGTGATGCGGAGATGCGGGGTCCACGATTGGGGATAAATACTTATAAGTATAGGTATAAATACTTGTATGATGTGGTATAAATACTTGCACAATGAGGTATAATACTTGTGTGACGATGAATCCGAAAGTACGTCATCATGGATCTCATTTGAAAGATAAAATTGCGTAAAATACATTCGTAGTTTTATATTTGCAAAATTCCTCATAGAACGTGAAAAATGTGGAAGATATTGAAAAAAAAAAAACCCACCTCTAAAAACATGTATGATTCTTCTCCTCATGTAGTTTGAGTGGTCTCTCATATAGTTATACATGCAAGTATTAATTTATTATCTTCCAAGTATTTATACTAGTGTTTTGAATAAATTTAATTAAATTAGTTAGTTAAGTTAGTTTATGAGAAGTTAAAATTTGTTTAAGAGATGGGGGTATAATGCGGGTACTGGAGTGTGGGGATTGAAATAATTATTCAATATTTAAATATTTGATTTCGGACCCACTTCAGACCAATCCAGCAGTGACTCTAGGGATAGGAATTTCCTACCCCTAGAAGTGTAGGAGATTCGGTCTCTAGAATTAGAGAGAATTAATTAAACCATACACTTGTGTTTAGCTTTCTAAGCCATGTTTCCACTAGGGGTGTACAACGGACGGGTCGAAGATATTTTATTAAAATTTAAATTCAACCCGATTATACCGAGTTAAAAAAATTATTTACTTGACCCACCCATAACCTAACTCAACCCATCTATTTTTTTATATACAGGTTATTACGGGTTATGCAGGTTAGACGGGTTAAACGGGTTATAATTTTAATAGAAAATCTATTATATATCTTTTTACTATTTTTATTAAAACTAGGTACAAATAAAAGTGACAAACATAAATAAAATAAAAATAATTTAACATATAACATTTATAACAAAAAAAATATATCCATAATGTAATATCCTAAAAAAAAAATAACGATATATAACAATCACATATAAAATTCATGAAATAAAAAAACATAACAATTCAAATCATGTAGCACATCATCCTTTCAACATATATTTTCTGTTATTTGTCCGCATCCCCTGAGATATCTCATATTTCGAGTGACCTACGTGTCCAGTGACTATTGGGGGATAACGCAGGGGCCCAGTATTGTTTAAGCTTTGAGATTCATGCAGAACGTCTTTGAACAGTTGAGATTTTCCAAAAAGTCACTCAAAATATGAGATATCCCAGAGGATGCGAATTCACACAGCACTCATTCTTTCAACAAAAATCTTATGTGATTTATTTCATGTAGAGGGTCAAACTGAATGAATTATTCCTTCACATAGGTTTGAGGCCAGGTTCGGATATAAACGAGTTATTAAGAGCAAATTCATGACCCAATTCAAAATAACGGGTTTGTCAAAATTCAATCCGTACCCAACCCAGTAACATCTCAACCCAGTAAAATATAAATCGGGTTGGACGGGTCAGACGGGTCGGATGGGTCAATAGTATTTTTGTACACCCCTGTTTCCACACTGATGACCTGTGCTTTGAATTCAACTATGAATTATTCGTTCTAGAATTTTATTCTACAATTTTAAAAAGTTGAATTAAACACATTCATGGTTGTATGGTCAATTTTCAATCTAAATTTTTTGGTTAGGCATCTTTCAAGATACAAAATATCAAAGTCAATGAAAAGATAACAAGTATTCTAATGAGAGACTAAAATAGATGAAGTTAAAAAAGGAAATAAAAAAGTCAGCATTTTGATTATTTTAGTAACATAGTAATGGTGATGGTGTCAATTTCTATGGATCACGATTTTACTGTTTTTAATTAGGGATCGACTAATTATTCTTCAATTAATTTTCCCCATTTTCAATAATTACTTATGGAGACCATTAACTAACTGAACTTTATTAATTACCTGGGAACCACTTAATATTTAATAAATTTTAAAACTGACGCGTGCAAATATGGATACCTATGCACACAAGTGTTAATATATAATATATCAAATATTCATACCTAAAATACCAAGTAAGGCTTCGGTACTATGGATAGCATAGAGGGTTACGGTACTACGGCTCAATATTTGAGATGAACGGTTCGAATTGACCGTTAGGATTTTGAAAACTCAAATATTGAGCGGTAGCACCGTAGTCCTCTATGCTATCCATAGCACCTAAGCCTTACTCTATATATATATAGAGAGAGAGAGAGAGAGTAGAACTAGGGTGTCTTTAAGCTCACCAAAGTGTTTGGTGAGCTTAAAAACCTATCAAATTTGTTTCAAATTACGGATTCGAATCGTTGAAATTCGTCTACCTTACAAGTGATGAGTCTACATGTGAAAATTAACATTCGAATTAATTTAGTATAAAGTCAAGCGGTCAAAAAACGTTCATAAAATGAATGCACTAAAATTAATTAATTAACCTTCTAATTTTAATCATTAACTTTATACTAAACTAATTCAAATGTTTAAAAATTTCACATGTAGACGCATCACACGTAAAATAGGATTCCCGGGCTCCCGAGCCTACTTTGTTTGGCTTTATTTTTTCTATAAGAAAAGAGGAAGAATTAACACTAGTTCCCTCAATTAATAAGAGGAAGAAACGAATTACCATCAATTAATGCAAAATCTGATTTTTCAATTTCTTTTATGAGAAAATTGGGGGGGTTGAATGAAAAAGTTTTATGTAAATTTAATTTATGAGGAAGTTAACTGTACTATTTTTTTTTTGTAAAATAAAAAAAAATTAAAATTAAAAATTCATAGAAAGAGGCTTAGTGTCTTTTTTCCTCTATTTTTCCGTCCATAAAACTGTAGTCAAGGAAAATAAACAATTTTCATAAGAATATGGCATATGATTTTTAATGGTGAAATTTAACGTTTAAATTTTTTTAATTAAATTTTGTATAAAGAAAATTTAAAAACAATATATAATAATAATAATAATAATAATAATAATAATAATAATAATAATAATAATAATAATAATAATAATAATTAATAATAATAATTATCATTTTTTGCATAATTTTAAATTCAATTGTGGTTAACTAGCCTCAACTCTTTTAACAATTTATGTGTCTTGTATGTAAAATAATGTAGGAAGGCATATTTTATAATAAAAATGCACATGTCATGAAAAAAATTAACATATATGTTTTTTTCAAGAAAGTAAAAGAGAACAAACCTACATCAAAATATAATTTACGTTGTCTAATGAAAAAAACATACCAGAATAATATAATTTCAAAATCTAAGACTACTTTAGAATCTTATTAAATTAAAATCTTACGAAATATATAATTCATTGAATTATTTTAAAATTGTGTTTATGCATTTTTTTTCCTACAATTTTAATTTTAAATTCGTACTGCATGATATCTGACCAGGGTAGTCACACCTGACCAGGGTACTTTAGCTCTAATTCGGATCGCAGCAGATTTATTTTCAACAAGAAGGAAACAAATTTGCTGTGATACGAATTGGAGCTACAATACTCTGAAATCCTTGTCTTTTCAAATCTAACAGCTAATTTTTTTGAGATACACGTACAGAAAAAATTGAATGGTTGAATTTAAAAAAGAAGGGCTCCAATTCAGATCACAGCAGATTTATTTCCAAACAAGATATGCCGTAGACACATCTTGAATATACACCGTTACACATGTCATTCGGAGAAGAATACCAACCTAGACACATCAACTGGGTTAATAATTAAAAAAAAAAAGTTTCTAGAATCGTTAGAAATCCTGATGATTCTGAGAAGAAATGGACCATTTGCAATTTAATATCGAAGGAAAATAGATTAATCTGGTTAAAGAACAATTATTATTGGTGTGACGCATAAACCATTGTCATTCGCTTTTCTTTTGTCAAGTCAAAACATAATTAAAGTAAGAAGATTCCGAAATTAATTTTTAAATGAAAGCAGAAACTTAGCTGATTCTGATTGGTTTCTTTTAGTTGACAAAATATAGAAAAAATTACAAATTTGGAAAAATTCTTTATTATTTCTTAGAGGTAGAGTAACGTTATTAAATTTTGTTTTGACATCTATGTCCTTATAT
Source organism: Carex pumila (assembly GCA_033356055.1). NCBI lineage: Eukaryota > Viridiplantae > Streptophyta > Magnoliopsida > Poales > Cyperaceae > Carex > Carex pumila. Next base: position 54,895 of record JARJHM010000921.1, read on the forward strand.
TGATTATCAATTTATAGAATGCCTGTTACCATTAGAAATAAAATTGATATAATTAGGAAAATATTTCTTTGATCTAATGGTACCCTTGAAAGGAAGAGATATCATCTCATTAAGTGGTCAATTGTTTGTTAGCCTAAAAATTATGGGGGCTTAGGTGTTTTAAACCTAAATTACATGAATATTGCTCTCTTAGCTAAATGGTGGTTTAGATTTAAAGATCCAACTGTTGATAGAAAGTGGAAATCAATTCTCATTGCCAAATATAATCTCAATGGTTTAGATTCTAATAATTTTTCATCTTTTTGGTCTAGTATTTTAGATCTTACTCAAATATTTGATATGGGTATTAGTAGGATTGTAGGCGATGGTTCCAATACTTCTTTTTGGTTCGATAGATGGCATGGCAATGGCAGTTGTGCTTTATATTGTTTTTTCCCTAATCTTTTTAGAATTATTTCTAACCCTAATATCATTATAGAAGACGTGTTCACTAATTTTCCCTCCTCATTTCAATTTAATAGACAATTAACTGGTATTATATTTTCTGAATGGTTACAACTTTTAGGTCTTTTCTCTTCTTATTCATTAAATTCATCATGTTCTGACAGATTATTATGGAGATGGAATTCGTCTGGTCTTTTTACTGTAAATTCTCTCTATAAATGGTTGTCCTTTAGGTGTTCCAACTAGTATTTACAATATTCTTTGGAAGGCGAAGATTCCACTTAAGATTAAGATTTTTGTATGGTTACTTAGGCACGATAAAATACTTACTAAATGCAATTTACAATCAAGGAGTTGGCATGGTACTGTTGATTGTGTTTTCTGTGGTGTCCCAAAAACTGTAGATCATCTCTTTGTTATTTGTCATTTTATTTCTTCTTTATGGTCTTGGATTGGTAACCATAACAACTTTTTTTTTAATTGTACTAAGGTGTCTGATCTTTGGTATTTCGATTATTGGATTTCATTAAAGGATTCACTACTAGTGGAACTTATTAGGGCTGCAACTCTTTGGATTGTATGGTTAACATGAAATAAGATTTGTTTTCAAAATTGTCCTATATCTTCTAATAGGTTTGTAGCTGCTTCTATTATTGCTTTAACATTATCTTGGTGTAAGTCGCACTTATATAATTCTTATTTCAAGTTATCTATGATTATGCCTTTTGATCACTATAGCAAAACAGACTTTCTGCGACCGGAAAATGATCACTATAGCAAAACAGACTTTCTGCGACCGGTTTTTCGGTCGCAGAAAGTGCAATCGCCGGTCGCAGATAATATTTCCGGTCGTTGAAAGTAAAATCCGGTCACTGAAAGACCGGTCACAAAAAGCATTGTCGCAGATACTCTCCCGATGACTTCACCAGTTGCAGATACTTTTTCTGCAACCGATTTTTTTGGGTCGCTGTTGATTTTTGCTGACGTCAGAAAAATATTTCTGCGACCGGTATTGCCGGTCGCTGATAGTCAAAACCGGTCGCAAAAAGTATTCTGTCAGGTTTTTGAAATTCTTTTATTATTTAAATTTGCACCAGATACGACATGTATCAACATACAATATAAAACATACAACTAAATTTAAACATAAATATTGATATCGATATATACAAGACATATAGAAAATTCAAAATACTTTGCATTAATCATAAAAGTTTCATGTGAATAACTTATCGCAAAGATGTGAATTACAAAATTGGTACATCATTCATCAAACATGCTAACTAGATTAACTTAATCTTACAAGTACCATTCTGTGCATGCTTCACGAAAAGGGGCGTAACTTTTGATCTGTCCGTCGGATCAGGTTGAAATTTTGACAGGAACTCCACACCCCCAAATCCAAGCTAACTTACTTTCCAGCTCGATCCAACCGTCAGATATAGATTTTTCAAATTTTCTTTACAATTTCAGAGTTTTTAGGGTCTTTTCGTGCATCATTTACTGTTTTGACTTTGCACGATTAAAGTTTACTAGTACAAAATAATTGTTTGAAATTTGGGCATAAAAATAATTGTTCTGTGACTGATTGTTTTGCATAAAGTAATTCAATTCTACGAATCATCACGACAAACAAGTAATTCAATCGTGTTGGAAAAATCAATAATCCGCACTCGATTTATCAAATCCAATTCTACGAATCATCACGACAAACAAAGAAATCAGCAAGGAAAAGAGAGAGAAGATACCAGTGTCGTCGATTCACGGCGTGCGGTCTGGGCGAGTTGTTGGTGGTGCTGGTTTGGGCGAGTCGTTGGGTGCTGGTCGTTGGTGGTGTTGGTTTGGGCGAGTGGTTGGTAGTGCTGGGCGAGTCGTTGGTGGTGCACGGAGAAGAAGGATGGTGCTGGTTGCCTTTAGAAGAAGACAGCGCGGAGGAGAAGATTTTTGCCCGGAGAAGAAGACAGCTAGGGTTCTGGCGGAGAAGAAAAGGGTTTTGGCGCTTTTTTTCAGCAAAAAATTCCAGCAATTTAAAACAAATATACTTTCAGCGACCGGCGATGGCGCTGGTCGCTGATACCGGTCGCAGAAAAGTGTTGGTCGCCGCTGATTTTTCTTTTTTCTTTTTTTTGGGGGAAAAATGACTATCAGAGACCGGCGTTAGCACCGGTCGCTGATACCGGTCGCTAAAAAATCATTCTGCTGTAGTGGATGTTTCTTCTTTGCCTCAGATAAGGCATCTTATAGTATTAGACGAGGATCCTGGTCTTGGTTTAGAAAGGTTGGACCTAGCTGATTATTTGAGTGACAGAGCCATTATTGATGCTATTGATTGTGCTGTTGGCCTTCTGCCTAGTATTTCATCTTCATCAGCTAGTGCTTTCTCTTCTAATGATATAGTCATTTCTGATTTCATTTAGTATTACTATTTAATGTTATGCTAGTATGCTTTTGTTGTAAGTTTGTTTTTTTAAAACTTTTTTGGTTATTAGGTGTCGATGGATTGTATGCTAGCACTTTATTTTAGACATGTTATATAAACTTTTTATTTTGTAATAAAATCAGTGGTAAAATACCACTTTTGTCAAAAAAAAAAAAAAAAAAAGCAGAAACATTGTACATCGTATCTCTGATTTTCTGTGTCATTTAAAATAAAAAAACATGACAGAAATATTGCACTACCGGGACCGCAGTGATGAATAATTGATTCATACTGCTGCATGGCAGATGCTATACAAAAAGAAAGACAAACATTTTATGTATATTTCTTCTAAAAATTAAAAATTCAAAATTACGTACTTTTTTTTCCTAAAAATTTATAATATTATATTTATCATTCTAAATTTTAAAAACTATAAATTTATTCAATTTATTACATTCAAGTTCTTATTTTATTCTCCATTAAAAAATTTAAAAATTATATAAAATGGATAAGAAAATGATTCAATCTTCTAATTGATCAGTTTGTAAGAGTACATGGATCATGAGTCATTTTTCTACTTGTGAGTCACACATGCAAAAAATGAATTAATTACTTTCACAAACCGACTGATTAGACCAAATATTTCTCTTACACAATTATATTATTTGACCCATCCTTTTGGATTAATTAAATATGTAAAAAAATATACCTGCATAATTTTTTTTTTTTGAAAATTAGCTATATTCAGTGTACTAAATAATTATATCATGTATTGGGAAGCAACTCTACTCAGGCTAAATATTGATGAAATCATTTTGAGTTGGCAATCTAAAACCCAAAATATGAGAGGTGGTCATATATAAGTATATAACTATTGGTTCATAGATAACCGGGAACCAACACCAAGGATAGTTTTGGAATAAGCCAATATTTTTATCCTTATTCATCCATGACATATTTTTCTGGATGAGATCCTCATTGTTTTGGCCAAAAGGCCAAGTTGATTGGAGGGATGGCCAATTTTTCTACTTGTAGAAATTAAATAAACAAATTATCGGAGATAATATAGAATATTTGTTTTGATTTTATAGATGAAAACCAAACCAACCATTTATAAAAAAAATATTAATATTCATAATTAAATAAAAAAATATTACAAAATACTCATATATTTTTTTTATTTTTAAAAATATTCAGAAAGTCAGAAATTCTGAATCTTTTTGTTTTATTTTTAAGATTAACCCCTTTGATATGTCTAGGGGTGGGGCCTACCTTGTTTGGGCTTTATTTTTTTTAAGAAAAGAGGAAGAATTAAGACTAGTTCCATCAATTAATAAGAGGAAGAAACGAACTTCCATCAATTAATGCAAAATCTGATCTTTCAGTTTTCTTTATGAGGAAATTGAGGGTTGAATGAATAAGTTTTATGTAAATTTAATTTATAAGGAAAGTTAAATGTAATATTTTTTTTGTAAAATTTGAAAAACTAAAATTAAAAATCCATAGAGAGGCTTAGTGTTTTTTTCCCTCTATTTTTCCGTCCATAACCAGTAGTAAAGGAAAATACACAATTTTTATAAGATCATGCCATATGAATAATGGTGAAATTTAACCTATAAATATTTTAAATTAAATTTTGCAAATTTTTTTTTTTTTTTTTTTTGTAAAACAATATAGGTTAGTCTTCAGGAAATGGGAATGCGGGATATGCGGGATGTATATCACACGTCATGACACAGTTCTCGTCTTACAATCAATCAATATCTGTCTCCAACTTCTGTTATGAGTCAATTTCTATGGCCTATTTGATCCACCCTCTGAAATCCATCTGTAATAGCTAGGGAGCTATATATAGGATCCATTTGAAGAAGAATACCAACCTAGACACATCAAGGGGTTAATAATTTTTGGGGAGGCAACGAGCTTATGAGTTTAGATTATGAGTTGGCCCAGTCACGAACAAGTCAACTTTAGAGATTATCGTGAGTTAGATTGAGCGAGCTAGTGAGTTGACGAGCTGGATTTAGCTAAATCTTATTATTATTTTTTTGATCTATGAAAAATTTGGACCAAGTTGAATAGTATAAAATGTACACAAATTAATGTCTAGTCTAGCTACCTAGCTCACTCACTAACTAGGTTCCAACTTAAACTCGTTAATTCTAGCTCATTAACAGTTTGATCCAATAACAAGTGAGTCATGATCGAAACACGAGTTACAAACTTTTTTTTATCACTCCTAATTAACATTAAAAAAAAATTCTAGGAACATCAATCATAATTTAAGGCGGTCCCCAAAAAAAATAGACCGTTAGTATTTTTAAAAAGAGTGAGTCTATGGTACTATGCATATTACGATTTGTTACTGTGTTACAGTTTTATATTCGAGTTTTCAAATCTTAACAGTCGATCCGAACCGTTCATCTTGTTCTCCATATTAATATGTGTTTGGAGACCAAATTTTACATTTTTTGAAAAAAATTTACTATTTTTTTTAGATTTATTGAAAATCACTGTTTTTGGATGGTCCAGAATTTTCAGATCAAGTGATTTTCTAAATATCTAAAAAAATAATAAATTTTTTTCAAAAAATATAAAATTTGATTTCCAGACACATATTAATATGGAGAACAAGATGAACAGTTCGGATCGACCGTTAGGATTTGAAATATGCATACTACCATAGACTCTCTTTTAAAAATATCAAAATGTTAGAAATATTTTTGTAATTTTTTTATTTAATTGTGGATATTGATAAAAGATATTGAATAATTTGGTCCTGTCAAGGTATCTAATGAGACAAAATCAACATATCGGTTCTATTTTTTTAAGTTGCAGCATAAAATATTCAAAAGTTATTTAAATTCAACTATTGATTCGGTTTTAGCAAAGATTACAAAATCTGTAGACCCTTTTCTCTCTTTCATCCGAGTCCAGTTGGAGAGAAATCAACATAACTGAACTAATAATTTGTTCAATCTGGTTTATAATAATTTTTTTAATTTCTAAAAAAAAAAATGATAGATAGTTCGAGAACAATTATTATTCATGTGACGCATAAACCATCGCCACTCGCTTTTCTTTTGTCAAGTGCAAAACGCAATAAATGTAAATTGTAAAGTAAGAATTAAGTTTCCGAATTTATAAATTTTTAATTAAAAGCAGAAACATTAATTGCAGATCTTCTCTCTGATTTTCTTTGCCATTTTTAAATAAACGACAAAACAGAACCACGCACTAGTAGGACCGCAGTGATGAATAATGGACTCGTACTGCTGCGTGGCACATGCATCATGCATGCTATATCACAAAAAAGAAACACCAACTTTTTATGTATATTTCTTTAAAAATTCAAAATTACGTAATTTTTTCCTAAAAATTCATAATATTATATTTTTTTTTCTAAATTATAAAAACTACAAATTTATTCAATTTATTACATTCAAGTTTTTATTTTACTCTCTATTAAATATTAATAGATATGTAAAATGACTAAGAGAATGATTCAATCCACTAATTGACCAGTTTATAAGGACACATGCATCATGAGTCATGACTCATTTTTCTATTTGACTCACACAAACATATTTCTATATGTCACTTTATGTGTCAGAAGTGAAAAATAAATTATGAATTTTTCTAATTTAAAAAGATAAATATGATATAATGAATTTTAGAAAAAAAAAAAGAAGTATTTGAAAAAAACATAAAATTTTTCCAACTTTAATCTTGTCCCAATAATAGCTATACTTCTTTATGTTAACTATCAATGAGGTTAATTAATGTTACAGCAGTAGTAGATGACAAAGATAAATGAGCAGGTATAACTTGCACTCCGTTAGTGGGTTTCCCCACTATCCTTCAAAAAAAAAAAAAAAAAAAAAAATCTTGCACTCTGTTTTTCTTCTACACCCATCAAAGAAAGAAAGAAAGAAATAATTAATGGCGCGTTCCCTTCCATTGAAGATGATAGAAACCTCCCATGTCTCACCACCAGCCCGATCAGTGCCGGAGACATCGATTCCATTAACCTTCTTCGACGTGTTGTGGCTCCATTTTTCACCGGTAGAGCGTCTCTTCTTCTACTCTTTCCAACATTCAACCTCACATTTCACCTCCTCTTGTCTTCCTACCCTTAAATCCTCTCTTTCCCTTGCTCTTCAATCCTTTTTCCCTTTAGCTGGTAATATCCGGTTGGCACCTGAAACAACCAACAAGTATGAGATCCACTATGTTGACGGTGATTCCGTTGTGTTCACTGTCGTCGAGTCTGATGATCGGTATGATGAGGTTTTCGGTGACCATCCAAGGGATACATCGAAGCTCAAGGTGCTGGTGCCTTGTCTGAGCAAGAACGAATCCAACGGGCAACAACCTGTATTTACAATACAAGTAACTGTGTTTCTGTCTCATGGGTTTGTTATTGGGACTTCGTTGCACCACTTGATATGCGATGGTAGTGGCTCTGTAAATTTCATGTGTGCATGGGCCGCAATTTGTCGCACGAGCAATTCCACGGTGATATCAGCACCAATTCCGGTCCGGGTTGAGCTTGATCGGTCAATTATCCCTGATCCTGATTCAATATATACAACTATGTTGAATGATATGTCGAGTTCAATGAATTTCAATATGAATACTTCTCAACCTGACCTTGAAATGTTTATTGCTTCCTATAAACTAAACTGAGAGCATGTACAGTTGCTCCGACAAGTGTTACTGCACGAAGCGGAGAAGAGAAATGTGATGGTTCGATGTTCCACGGTGGTCGTCACTTATGCCTTTGTATGGGTTGGGTATGTAAAAGCCAAATCAACTATGTATGAGACTGAAGATGCATATTGCATCTTTGCAATCGATCATCGCCAGTGGTTTCAACCTCCAATTCCGGAGAGCTACTTCGGAAATTGCATTGGACCGGGCATTGTACAAGCCAAAGTTAAAGATCTCGTTGGCCCGAATGGTTTTTTTGAAGCATGTCAGGCTATTGCCAAGACCTTTGATGAAGCAAAGAGAATCGGGATACAAAATGCGAAAGATTGGATGAAGAATATTTTGGAAATTGGAAGTAAGAAGCCCTTTGGAACTTCGGGTTCAATCAGGTTAAAGGTTTATGATGTCGATTTCGGGTGGGGGAAGCCGTCAAAAGTTGATATTGCATCTATTTCATACTCTGGTGCTATGGATGGCTGTGGCACCAAGTAGAGAAGAAGAAGGTGGGGTTGAGATTGGATTATACCTCACACAAAGGGAGACAGATATGTTTACAAATTATTTTGAGGAAAGCCTTCAATATATGTCTACATGCATTAAGTAATTGATTGTATTAGTGAATTTAGTTGGAATTCATGCACTAATTTGTTGGGTTTTAGAATTTTCTTTTTCTTGGCATTTTGTATTATTGTTTTCTTATCTATTAAGACCTTATAATAATCAATAAGTGATTTGTTCTTAGACGGCAATTGAATTCTCCATTGGAAACGCTTTAATTACAAAAGACGAGCTACTTTAAAACAAAAAAGAAAGTAGAGAGGCCTTCCTTGCCTTCCCAAACAAATAGAAAACAAAAAGGTATTCGCTCATACCTATATCTTCCCTGCATACCTAAATCAGCTTCGCAAGAGCAATAGCCAACATGTCATTAAATAAATAAATTAAAATCAATCTCAGCAAAACAACATAAATAAATGAATCAAACATTTCAATGCCGATTACTTGTTAAATCACTAGACGTGTGCATCGCTGTACTTCGGCAGTGACAATTACTATATGTATAACAAAGACTGCATAGAAAGTTGAAAAGTATTAGTTTACATTCGGAAGGATAATATGAAGTTGTTAGTCAACATAAATGAAAAATATAAAAGTTTCTGTTCCTTACAAAATTAGTTCACAAAAGAAGAAAAAGTCTCCAACCACCTAATATTGTTACATGGAAATCCATAATAAACGGGTCATGTAAAGAATGCATTGATCCACTTCTTTTTCCAATATAATTGTAATGGAAACTATCAATTTCAATATAAATCCATAAAGCAAGATAGGGCCCACTTGGCCCAACCCTCTCTCGTTCCCTGGCCCTAAATGAGCCGCCTATTCAGCCCAGCCCATTACCAGGATACAAAACCCCAAAAAAAAACATTTTCAGATAATAACATGTAGTTATGCTATGCTTTTATGTACCATTTTATGTTTTTCTCTGTATAGTATGTGATGCACTGTGATGTCTTCCTATCTTCAGGCATGGGCTTGATGTGGACTTGTTTTTTTGAACCCAAACACTTGTTTTCAGATGAATAATGAACAGTAAGCCGTTGAGGGTGAACCCGTAGTAGTAAAAATGTCTAAAACTCCAAGTGTTTCCAAAGTCTCCCCTCTTCCAAATACACAAACGCAAAACAAAAGAGGCAGGAGCGACATTTCTCAAAGCGAGTTTGCCAGGATTTATTCTGCACCCCACAGTTACTGGTACAAAGGAATTTACAATCTGAAGTAATCCAATGCAGACCGACCATCAAGGCCTTTCCTATTGTAATACAAAGTGAAATCTTTGGTTGTAGTTTCTTTGTACAGTGGTGGGTTATCCTCTGTTATTAACTCCTTTATGGGGACATATAGCCTATTACAAGAAGTGTTTGAGGGAGTGGTAAAGAAGCATGCCACAGAGACTCTAGGTCCAATGCTGTTAGCAAGCACTCTATGCTCCACACTTTTCAACTTGTCATTTGATATCAACTGCAAATTGGGAAATAAATAAAGTTAGTATTTAGTGTTGTATAAATAAGTTGACTGTCATAATAGTCAGGGGTGAATCCAGGATTTTCGTTAGAGGGAGGCGAAAAAATAGCGAATCGGGTTTAAATAACTAACCGGGTTCAAATCCATTAGTGAAATGGATTAAAAAAATAGCAAATCAGGTTTAAATTTTCAATGCTCTAACTTTTAATCCTAATTACCAATCTGAATTCAAGGAATTTATTCTAACTTAAATCTAAATTTAACACATGAGAAAATTCAGAGGGGGGGCCAAAAATATTTCAGGAAGAGGCAAATTTAGTCTGGGCCTGTCCATCTCCATAAAATTTTCAGTGCTCCACTTCGATCCGCCCCAGATATTAGTATAAAAAAATCAATGGGTTTACCTGCAAAATATCGCCGACATTAATTACTAAGGCTCCATGCACAGGAGGCACATCAATCCAGTGGTTCTGATACATGACTTGTAATCCGCCGATGCTATCTTGTAGAAGCACAGTGAGGTAATCGGGGTCGGAGTGCTTGGTTGTACCGACTGTCAGGTGGGGCTCGGGGCAAGGTGGGTAGTAGTGCATAAGCACATTCAACCCTTTGTTGCATTCTATCTCTGTTAGATAACTTGGTTTCAGGCCAAGTGCCTCTGATAGTAACTCAAATAGTATGATGCCAAGTCTCTTGATGTACTCTGTGTACTTGAAAGTTATATCTCTGCACACAGCAGGCAACTCTTCTGGTATGGGTGATTCAGGAGCCATGGTGATGAACAATGTATCGCGCCAGTTGGCAGCTGGTGATTGGTACAAATCAAAATTGCTATTGTAAATCACTTTCTTGCTTGAATAATCCCTAGTGTAGTATTTCTTCTTAACCTCCACCTCTGCCTCATTGAACAGCTTAACCCCTTCAAGCATTTCATCAAGAACCTCCAATGGGATTCCATGGTTTACCACCTGAATTGAAACAGTAATTTTAATTTTCTTCCAAATTTATTTCAATTCTAAAATTTGGAACCGAGATTGTCTAATTTGTACCTGAAAAAAACCAAAGTTTTGTGAGGCATTTTTAACCTTTTCTACCAATTGTCCTCTAAGCGCAGCATCAGAGTTGGCTCCAGTGAGCTCAATAACTGGAATTTCAACTGGTAACGATACCAGTTCACCTTGTTCTTGCGGCTGGATGAAAAATGGAGGGATTTTGTAATTCCAGCATCCACTAAACCCTTCACGCCTGATTTGGTTTCGTCAAAGGTCTTGAGTTCCCTAATTCGGTCATAGGCCGTTGTCATTTGGAACAATGGAATTGGAGTATGATGAGAGCTATAAATGGAAGCATATTGTATTGTTAACTGTAATATATATATAGTAGAAATATAGTGTTGGAATTAGAGAGAATTAATTAAAACCATACACTTGTGTTTAGCTTTCTAAGCCACGTCACACTGATGACCAGTAGTAGTAGAAGGTGTTCTTTCAATTCAACTATGAATTATCCATTGTAGAATTTTATTCTGCTATTTTAAAAATTTGAATTAAATACAATCATGGTTGTATGGTCAATCTTCAATCTAAATTTTCTGGTTAGGCACCTTTGAAGATACAAAATATCAAAGTCAATGAAAATAATAACAAGTCGTATTCTAATGAGAGACTAAAATAGATGAAGTTAAAAAAGGAAATAAAAAAGTCAGCATTTTGATTATTTTAGTAACAGAGTAATGGTGATGGTGTCAATTTCTAATTTTCTATGGATCACGATTTTACTGTTTTTAATTAATGTTCAAAATTAATTAAGAAAAATGAGATATTTTATATGGAGAGTATGTCAAAATGAGATATAAGATATATATTGTCTTTTACAAGCAAGTTCCTGGTAACTTATAACAGAATATCAGTAATGCGAACTGACTGGTACAGGTTCACAGAGCATCATAAAATCATTACACTAGTGTGAGAACAGTGTCAAAAATCCAAATCAAGTGCTATGGTATTGGTACAATACCTTATGGAATCAGTACCACACGATCAATTGGGATTTATATTGATTCTTTTTTTATTTTTTAACCCAAACAGAGATTGAATCTCAATAGCAAACTCTCAAAAGATTGAAATCTCAACTTAATACAAGTAGACAAGAGAGCAAGAGTTCTATATGACCGTTTGGGTTCAAACCTGTTAAGAAAAACGAAATACCAGGAATTCATCAATTGCAACCTTCAAGCAAGTTTTTCTAACACAATTCGTAGTACAATAAAGCTTGCTTGCTCATATTTTACGGGTAACCAAACTCTTAATCGAATCGAAGAACAAGAAAGGGAAATAGAGAGATACCGATAGCCGAGTGCATACAGTTCAAGGAAAAATGAGAGCAACATCCAATAGACTAGAATCACAAGTCTTCGGCAACCGATTCAAGTTGATCAAGAAAAAGTGGAGACAAAAGGAAGTTTCATTAGAGGAAAGAAACAAACAAAAATAAAAACCTTCCAGATGAAAAGAATGGTCCACGGTGGAACCTAGGAGAAAAGAAAGAGATAAAGATGGGAACAAAAACGTGGGTCCCACCTATCATTTAAAAACTTAACTTTGCAATTCAACCTTTAAATTTCCAGATTTTACAAATCAATCCCACTAGGTTTAAGTTTTCAATAAAATAAACCCTTAAGTTTCCAAATTTTGAATATTAGTACCAATACTAATTAAGAAAAATATAAACATTATTATTATTATTATTATTATTATTATTATTATTATTATTATTAATCTCATATGTTGTATCTCATATTAGTTTCAATTCCTATTCAGAATATTAAATTTCTAAATATTTTAAAACTTTCACATTAACATCAATCAAACAAAATTTTACAAGTTGTGAATTTTATAGCTATTCACTTCAAATAACTTAATTATCTTGTCAATTTGTTTAAATAAAATAATATTTCACTTTACATTTATGGGCTACGGTGAGTTGTGAGGTAAAACACGTTTCTACTTTACGTCATATTTTTATTTTGAAAGTCCAAATGACCGATCCAAACCGTTAGATGTTTAATCCATATTGAAATGTTACAAGTTGTGAATTTTATAGCTATTCACTTCAAATAACTTAATTATCTTGTCAATTTGTTTAAATAAAATAATATTTCACTTTACATTTGTGGGCTACGGTGAGTTGCGAAGTAAAACACGTTTCTACTTTACGTCATATTTTTATTTTGAAAGTCCAAACGACCGATCCAAACCGTTAGATGTTTAATCCATATTGAAATGTGCTTGGAGACCAAATTTTACATTTTTTGAAATTTTTTTACTATTTATTAAGCATTTTTTAAAATTACTATATATATAGAGGTTGGCTAAGATCAAAGTGGTAGTTCCTGAGCTTTGGTGCTACCAATTCGTTTTTTAATTTTCAAAGTTGAAAACGTCGATCTGAACCATTCAAGTTGTTCTCCATATTAAAATGTGCTTGGAGACCAAATTTTACATTTTTCTGAATTTTTTTACTATTTATTAAGCCACTTTGAAAACAGCTGATCCAACGGTGGCTTAACAAAACAGTAAAATTAGAAGCCACCGTTGGATCAGCTGTTTTCAAAGTGGCTTAATAAATAGTAAAAAAATTCATAAAAATGTAAAATTTGGTCTCCAAGCACATTTTAATATGGAGAACAACTTGAATGGTTCGGATCGACGTTTTCAACTTTGAAAGTTAAAAAATGAATTGGTAGCACCAAAGCTCAGGAACTACCACTTTGATCTTAGCCAACCCCCCTCTCTCTCTCTCTCTCTCTATATATATATATATATATATATATATAGGTTTTGGCTAATATGCTATGGGTAGCTAAGAGGCCTCCGTGCTACGGCTCGGATTTCGAGTTTTCAAAATTCTAACGGTCGATCCGAACCGTTCATCTTGTTCTCCATATTAATATGTGCTTGGAGACCAAATTTTACATTTTTCTGAATTTTTTTACTATTTATTAAGCCACTTTGAAAACCCCTGATCCAACGGTGGCTTAACCCAACAGTAAAACCAGAAACTACCGTTGGATCAGGGGTTTTCAAAGTGGCTTAATAAATAGTAAAAAAATTCAGAAAAATGTAAAATTTGGTCTCCAAGCACATATTAATATGGAGAACAAGATGAACGGATTGGATCGACCGTTAGGATTTTGACAACTTGAAATCCGAGCCGTAGCATGGAGGCCTCTTAGCTACCCATAGCACCGTAGCCACGTCCTATATATATATATATATATATATATATATTTCACTAAAAACACATCTAAATATTTTGTAAATTGCATTCAAGTATTTATTTCAGATTTTTTATTTATTTTACATAATGTTACAATTCTTCGCTTAGTGACAAATTGAGCGATAGATAATTGGTGATCCAGATGCATTGAAAGTTCCTCCGCAAAGAAAGGAGTTATATTGTGAGCATTTTCTATGTACCAGACTTGGTCACCGTCAACAGTTAAATGATTCGCTAATTTCCGAAATTTTGTTTATTTATTATGGGTTGTGGGTGAATAATTGATAAGCATAAATTATATACACAATCGATCTAGATTTTATCCTAAAACAACCTTAAATATCTTGTATTTTTAATATAAAGTGATTTAAATACACCTAGAATCAAGTTACTTCGGTTGTTTGGCTTTTCATTGCAGGAAATGATGAAAAATGGCAAAAATATCCCTCAGTGCGGATCAATCTACCCGCTGTGCGGATTAGTCAAGCCGCATTGAGTACTTAGCCGCATTTCCAACATCCAAGCATTGCACAGGAAAAAGTCCGAGCGTAGTGCGGATTGATACCAACCTGCAGTGCGGATTAGTCAAGCCGCACTCAACACTTAGCCGATTTCAGAGACTTCAGAGAAGTAGTTTTAACCCGTAGTGCGGGTCAGCAATCCGCACTGCAATCCGCATTCAACTAATTCACAGGAGCTAAATAAGGAAACTTGGAGCCAGTGCGGATCAAACAACCCGCACTGCGGATTAGGTAAGCCGCACTGGACCCGCAGAAAGCCAAAAATTGCACGGTTTTGACAGTTTTTCTATTTTTGACACCTCATGGACGTGTATTGCAGTTAAATGTGGACAGGAAATCCTGGGAAACAATCCAAATATAGCGCCCACTAACTCCACTTTCCAGGCTCTGAATTGGACATGATCCTTGGCTATAAAAGAGGGGGTTCACTCTCCATTCATCATCCCTCATTCTTTCATTCTCTCTCTACACACACGCACAATTCTTAGCGATAAATTCTGGCGAAAAGGAAAGCTTTCAAGCAAGGAGAAGAAGGGTTTCCTGAGCAAGAAGTCGGCAAGATAGAGGTTTTTGATTTGTCAAAGGGTGTAATTACTTCCTTTATTTCATTTCTTCTTACTTTGCCAATTTTTGTAATGGATCTCTCCATGAGGGAGTAGTTCTCTCTCTAGGGGTTTAGGTCAATGCATGAACTTGTTTAATTCTATTTTATTCAGTTATTTGTTTTTATTATGATTGTTTTGTGGGATTTGATGTTAATTTCTGTGATTTAATCATTTGTGTTAATTACATAGTTAGTACTTGAATTGTAGTATCCCGTTTTGGATTCGAAAGAACCAAAATTGACTGTGATCAATAGGATAGTACCAAATTATGAATGCAAATACCCTAGGTTTAGATTAAGATTGTAACCAATTTAATCTAAGCCGGAACTATAGAAATTAAGGTTAGGAATTTGGTGAAGAACCTAATCGAGAAGCCAAACCCTAATTAGGACATCTCACTTTGAATTGGGTATTGGTATGATGGACTTAATTGCGAAGTACCAATATTTGAGGAGAAGAGAGACTACAAGCGCTCAATGGGTCTAGGTAGCTAGGGTGAGGAACCTAATCGAGAAGTCCGAATTACCTAGGCACGTTGTTAATTTACAAAAGTAACCCTTAATAACATATTAGGTTAGAAACTTCGTCAAATCATACATGAATTCAAACAAATACCGAATTAATAGAGTTAGCAAGGGATTGTAGACCGAATACCCCTAGATCTTCTCATCATAAAAGCAAACCAATTCCTTTATTTTACTTTCATTTACTTTTATTGTTTTAAACTCTCTATTCGGGTATTGAACCCAAATCTAGGAATTGTTAGAACAAACCCCCCAATTTACTTTTATTGCACTTTATTTTATTTTATTTTTCTGAAATTTATTACTAAAGTTTAAACTAAGTTTTTATCATACTCCCTGTGGGTCGATACCTCAAATATTACTTTGATAGAATTGTGCACTTGCAATTCAATTCAAACGTGTGTTAAAGGTTTAAAAAGTACATCATTGTACTGAAACTTTGCACCATACCCTTTGGATGTATCAATAATTTAATCCAGAAAATTTTCTTACTCTTTCGATGGATTATTTTTTTTAAAATAAAAATATATAAACTGATTTAAAAAAAAAACAATTTTATTTAGATGGATATAAAATGACATTTTTAGTAAATTAAAGGTTTGAGGTAGAAATATTTCATTCAGACTTCAAATTAACATGCGGCATTTTATATGGAGAGTATGTCAAATTGAGAGATAAGATACATATTGTCTAAAATCTTTCAGACAAAACTCCATTTCTTTCCGGACCTAGTTAGAACATTCTTCGCTTAGTGACAAATTGAGAGATAGATAATTGGTAATCAAGGATGCATTGAAAGTTCCTCCTCAAAGAAAAAAGTTATATTGTGAGCATTTTCTGTCTATCAGACTTAGTCACCGTCAACGATTAAATGATTTACTAATCTCTGAAATTTTGTTTATTTATTATGGGTTTTGGGTGAATAATTTAATCCAGAAAATTTTCTTACTCTTTGGATGGATTAGTTTTTTAAAATAAAAATATATAAACTGATTTTAAAAAAAAAATTATTTAGATGAATATAAAATAACATTTTGAGTAAATTAAAGGATGGAGGTAGAAATATTTCATTCGGATTTCAAATTAACATGCGACATTTTAGATAGAGAGTATTATAAAATTGAGAAATAAGAAATATATTGTCTAAAATCTTTCGGATAGAACTCCATTTCTTTCCGGACCTAGTTATAAATTCTTCACTTAGTGACAAATTGAGAGATAGATGATTAGTGACCCAGGATGCATTGAAAGTTCCTCCGCAAAGAAAGAGTTATATCGTGAGCATTTTTCGTATACCAGATTTGGTCACCGTCAATGGTTAAATGATTCCCTAATCCCCAAAATTTTGTTTATTTATGATGGGTTTTGGGTGAATAATTTAATCCAGAAAATTTTGATGGATTATTTTTTTAAAAATAAAATATATAAACGGATTTAAAAAAAAAGAATTTTATTTAGATGGATATAAAATGACATTTTGAGTAAATTAAAGGTTGGAGGTAGAAATATTTTATTCAGACTTTCAAATTAACATGCGACATTTTATATAGAGAGTATTGTCAAATTGAGAAATAAGATATATATTGTCTAAAATGTTTTGGACAAAACTCCATTAATTTCTTTTCAAACCTAGTTAGAACATTCTTCGCTTAGTGACAAATTGAGAGATAGATAATTGGTGATCCAGGATGCATTGAAAGTTCCTCCGCAAAGAAAAGAGTTATATCACGAGCATTTTATGTGTACTAGACTTGGTCACTGTCAACAGTTAAATGATTCGCTAATACACAAAATTTTGTTTATTTATGATGAGTTTTGGGTGAATAATTTAATCCAGAATTTTTTTTTGGATTATTTTTTTAAATAAAAATATATAAACTGATTAAAAAAAATTATTTAGATGGATATAAAATGACATTTTGAGTAAATAAAGGTTGAAGGTAGAAATCTTTCATTTGCACTTC
Organism: Carex pumila; assembly: GCA_033356055.1. Lineage (NCBI taxonomy): Eukaryota > Viridiplantae > Streptophyta > Magnoliopsida > Poales > Cyperaceae > Carex > Carex pumila. The sequence goes on from JARJHM010000921.1 coordinate 72,388, forward strand.
AAACATGCGACATTTTATATGGAGATTATTGTTAAGTTGAGAGATAAGATATATATTTATATATAGGCAAAGGTTTCTATGGACATAAGGACCTATTTGTAAAATGAACATATTTTTATTTTCAAAGTTCAAACAGTCGATCCGAACCGTTTATCTTGTTCTCTATATTAATATGTGCTTGGAGACCAAATTTTACATTTTTCTAAATTTTTTTTACTATTTATTAAGATGGGTACAAAAAAATATCAAATTCAGACCATTGAATTTTGTACCCATCTTAATAAATAGTAAAAAAATTCAGAAAAATGTAAAATTTGGTCTCCAATCACATATTAATATGGAGAACAAGATGAACGGTTCGGATCAACTGTTTGAACTTTGAAAATAAAAATATGTTCATTTTACAAATAGGTCCTTACATCCATAGAAGCATCACTCTTATATATATATATATAGAGAGAGAGAGAGAGAGAGAGAGTGACTAATGTGCATTCGTATGCATATGGCCCGATATGCATACAGTCCAAATTTAAAATTTAAAAATCCAAAATGTCAATCCGAACCGTTCATCTTGTTCTCCATATTAATATGTGCTTGGAGACCAAATTTTACATTTTTCTGAATTTTTTTTGCTATTTATTAAGCCACTTTGAAAATTGTTAATCCAACGATGACTTAACAAAACAGTAAAATCAGCAGTCACCGTTGGATCAGCAATTTTCAAAGTGTCTTAATAAATAGTAAACAAATTCAGAAAAATGTAAAATTTGGTCTCCAAGCACATATTAATATGAAGAACAAGATGAACGGCTCGAATCGACATTTTGGATTTTGAAATTTCAAATTTGGACCGTATGCATATCAGGCCATATGCATACGAATGCACATTAGTCACTCTCTCTCTCTCTCTCTCTCTCTCTATCTATCTCTCTCTCTATATATATAGGAGTTGGCGACGGTGGTACGCATAGCATAGAGAGCATTCGTGCAACGGCTCAATATTTGAGTTTTCAAAATCCTAACTGTTGATCCGAACCATTCATCATGTTCTCCATATGAATATGTACTTGAAAACCAAATTTTACATTTTTTAGAATTTTTTTACTATTTTTTTAGATATGTAGAAAATCACTAGACTTGAATGGTGCAGAATTTTCAGATCAAGTGATTTTCTACCTATCTAAAAAAATAGTAAAATAATTCTAAAAAATATAAAATTTGGTTTGCAAGTACATATTGAACATGTTTAACGGTTCGGATCCCGCGTTAAAGCACGTTAACCTGTCTTTTTTTTTGTTTTTTGTTTTTTGTTTTGTTTTGAAAGTTAGTTTGCTTGTCTTCTTTTGAAGGGTGTTTCTTGGTAATCAATGAACAGGTGGCATCATGTACCATCTTTTTTCTTGGTAATCAATCAACAGGTGGCATCATACCATCTTTTTCTTTGTATAAAAAAAAGAATATATAATTTGAATTTTGTAGACCAACAATTTCTATTTAATTTTTCTCTGACTTAATTTTTGCCAAATTGATCTCTTTCCAATTGAAACCAAATTAAAAGAAGAAACAAGCAAAAAAAGAAAAAGAAAAAATAATGAATGCTAACCGGCCGTGTTAAATCAATGATCTGGTTTAATTTGGTTCAGTTTACTGATATGGTAAATAACTGGTAAGTCTAGTTAAATTGCACAGAATATATATATATCTTTCAACTTGACTGAGCTAGTTGGATGTCTGCTTCCGATTTTTCTTCAGTTCATACAGTGTGGCTATGATCACAACGATCAGAATATCAAATAATAAATCATTCAATGATTCAAGCTACCAAAAAATTCAAATCATGGTGATATATTTATATTCCCTGAATGAATGTTATTTATTTCTAGCAAGGACACACTCTAGCTAGCTCATATAATAAAAGGCGACACCATGCCAATGGATTTTCTATTCTAGTCTTGTTTTCAGTTTCAACTTTTTATTTAAGAATGAATGGAAAATATATGGGCAATGACTCGCAATTGGAAAATTCCAAACGTGGTCTACTCTGATAGTCTTCTTCCACCAACTTATTAATTTGAATGATAAATACAAATATTTGTGTCTTTTTAATAAGACTCGTAATAGGAAAATTCCAAGTGCGGTCAACTATGATAGTTTTCTTCCACCAACTTATTTGAATGATAAATAGGATCACATAAGATAGCTATTGATTAGAGATATCCTCTTACAACACTTGACAACCAAAAAAAATGGGAGGTTTACATCCCTTACTTCTCATATGCTTGTTTTCATTTTATCTTCCATCAAACAGCTTTGGTACAAATGAAACTGACTTTCTTGCACTTCTCTCCTTCAAGTCTCTCATATCCAATAGTCCATTTGAGGCATTATCATCATGGAATGATTCTCTCCACTATTGTCAGTGGCAAGGCGTAAGGTGCGGCAACCGCCATCCTAACAGAGTAACTGCTCTCTCTCTGGGTTCAATAAATTTGTTAGGCCGTATATCACCCTCTTTGGCAAATCTCACATTTCTCAAAAGTTTGAATCTTTCAAATAACCAACTTACTGGTAACATCCCAGCAGAACTTGGTCATTTGAGTAGATTGCAATTTCTCAATTTGAGTGTGAATAATTTTGATGGAAACATTCCGTCAACTCTTGGTAATTGTTCCAATTTAGAGATTCTTTATCTGAGAAACAATAATCTCCAAGGAACCATCCCGTCAAATCTAATGCAATGTAAGAACTTGAGAATTCTCGATTTGAGTTATAACTTTCTTGTAGGAGGTATACCTCCACAGTTTGGTTACCTAGAACTACTCGAAAAATTGAATCTAAATAGAAATAATCTTACGAAATCTATCCCAAGCACCTTAGGCAACCTTACGCATCTATCTGCTCTTTATCTTTATGAAAATAATTTAGATGGTTTCATCCCACCTTCACTCGGCAAACTAAAGGCTCTCGAGTACCTTGCCCTCGGTATAAACAATTTGTCAGGCAAGATACCACATTCCATTTACAACCTCTCAGCCATGGTTGGATTGACTTTCGTTGGAAACCAGCTTGTTGGAAATCTTCCTTCTAACTTTTGTGATGTATTTCATAATCTACAATATCTATTGGTGGACGGAAATCAACTTAATGGGCAGATTCCAATATCCATATCCAATTGTTCAGCCTTGATTTGGCTTGATTTAAGCTCAAACAATTTCATGGGCACAATACCAGATAGTATAGGAACCTTACAAAATCTTTCTTGGTTTAACATCAATAGAAATCAAATTGTGGCCACTAGTGATGGTTGGAAATTCTTTGATTCTTTAATCAACTGCACATTTCTACAAATGTTGGATCTTGGAAACAACCAACTCCAAGGCAGGCTACCTAGTTCGATAGCAAATCTCTCTACTAGTCTTAACTATTTAGGACTTCACAATAATCCAATTTCAGGAAATATCCCTGCAGAGATAGGAAAACTAACAAACCTTATTACCTTAAACCTAGGTCAAACATTTATTGAAGGCACTATCCCTAAAGAAATCGGCAGGCTTTGGAATTTGGGACTGTTAGGCCTATATGGTAACATGTTATTAGGTGAAATCCCATCAACTTTAGGTAATCTCACCCAGATGAATGCACTCTATCTCGAGAACAATGCATTTACTGGGAGTCTACCAGTGGAATTAAGCAATATGCAAGTACTAGATACCTTGGATCTTTCAAATAATAAATTGATAGGTGTAATCCCAAAGAAACTCTTCAATCTTCATTCACTTTCTATCAGCCTTGACTTGTCAAATAACTATTTGAATGGATCAGTGCCACCAGAAATTGGTCAATTAAAAAATGTAGCAGAAGTTTACCTATCAAATAACAAATTATCTGGTCAAATTCCTAGCACAATCGACAGGTGCCAGGTACTTCAAATACTTCATCTTGATGGAAACCAGCTGAATGGGTCTATTCCCTTCTCTTTGAGCAACATGATAGGGTTGCAAGATCTTGATATCTCTAACAATGCTTTATCTGGTCTAGTACCTGAATTTGTTGGTCAGATGAAACTTCGGCATTTGAATATTTCCTTCAACAATTTTGTGGGGGAATTGCCGAAAGACGGGGTTTTCAAGAATTCTAGTGCAGTAGATATAAGAGGAAATTCAGAACTTTGTGGTGGAGTACCTGAAATGCATCTACCCAAATGTATTTTAGATAACCAAAACAAGAAGCACTATTCCAAAATTATCATTGCAATAATTTGTTTCATAGGTGGTATCATATGCTTGTGTATAACCATATTTTTGATAGCCCGTTTTTGTTGGAACAAGGGATCTCAAAATAATCTCCTACCATTTGTGGCCAGAAATTCTAAGTATCAAAAAGTATCATACAATAACATTCTCAAGGCTACAGATCATTTTTCATCAGAGAATCTATTTGGGAGAGGTACTTTTGGATCTGTTTACAAAGCTCATATGAATTTTGAGAACGTGACAACTGTTGCTGTGAAGGTACTAAATCTCAATCAACGTGGTGCTTCTAGAAGTTTCTTCTCTGAATGTGAGGTGTTAAGAAAAGTCAGACACAGAAACCTTATTAAAGTTTTAAGTTCATGTTCTAGCATAGACCACCATGGTAATGATTTTAAAGCTTTGATTTTTGAGTTCATGCCTAATGGCAGCTTAGAAACATGGTTGCATCCCGACACATGTACAAATAGGCCCTTTAGGAGTCTCAGTCTCATCCAGAGGCTGAATATAGCAATAGATGTTGCGACAGCTTTGGACTATCTTCATAACCATGGGCCTGCTCCAATTGTACATTGTGATCTTAAACCTAGCAATGTACTTTTGGATGATGACATGACTGCACATGTCAGTGATTTCGGGCTTGCCAGATTTCTGGTTCAACCTGATTCTATGTCTTCTCTATTGACTGGCAGTACGGTTGGACTTAGGGGTTCCATCGGTTATATTGCCCCAGGTACAAACTTATTCTTATGAGAAATTAATTTTGGGTTTGGTATATAGGTACAATCAGTTACCTATCAGCTTACAGAAGTGAGTGTGTTTATTATTTAATTTTTAAACTTTTTTTAACCCTATCATGGTACAGAAAGAATGCATGACTTCAATAAAATTTATTGTCTCATATGTTCTTTTTATTATCTTAAAAGATGGAACCAAACCTAGTTAGCTTCTAGCTGCTAAATTGATATGTGAACAGTAAGTGAGCACAATCTTTCAAAAGGCCAAATTAAAATCAATACATCTAAATATCTAATTAACCTCGGCAACATACATAGACTATAGTGAAAAAAAGGGAGGTCAATTCCTTTTCCCACAATATATGGCACGTGTACAGCTTGTATGTTTGAATTGAAAAGGAAAAACAATACTATGTTACTGATTTTGGTGCATAATTTATAGAAGGGTACGATTGTAATTTGTCATTTTTTTAGAATATGGCATGGGAGGTCAGGCATCGGTTGAAGGAGATGCATATAGCTATGGTATTCTTCTGCTTGAGATGTTTACTGGTGTAAGCCCCACTGACGAAAGATTTAGAGACGGATTGAGCCTCCACATATATGTTGAGATGGCTTTCTCTGATCGTGTTACTGAAATTATCGACCACAAATTGTTTTCAGTCAGTGATGGAGCAGAGAATGCAAATGCAATAGAGGACGTTCACGATTGCTTTGTTTCAGTGATTCAATGTGGTCTCTTGTGCTCCAAGTTTTTGCCAAAAGAACGCATTGGAATCAAAGAAGTTGTTAAGGAGTTGAACTGTGCTCGATTGAAGCTGCTAAAGATGAGAGATATCAAAAGTGACAAATAAAAAATCTGAGTTCACGAGGTATGTAATTCATTTTAGTATTGTCATTAACATTAACTTGTGTGTTATGTTATGATCCAAATTGCTATTTGAGCTCAATGAGCTATGTAATTTGTTTATATGTACTCTGGTGTGATGGCTTTGGCAGAGAGCAGAGAAGAGCAAGGTGTGGTGGAGATTTCGTTGCCATTCACACAGCAAGAAATTGAAGTGTTCAAAGATTATTATTGTTGTTCTTGTAAATTGAAACAAGAATTAAAGTCCTAGGAATAAGATAAGGCATTTTAATTTTCCTAAACTAGCTAGCTCGTTGTATAAATGAATAAGATCAGAGGCTTCATATAAACATTTCCCTGAACTTGAGAGATTCAGTGGAACTGATTTTATCAGTATAAAAATGGTCCAGAAATCATAGAATTCTTTATTATCTATTTTTATTTGAACTTTGAACTTTTCGTATTTCAAGATGGGGCCGTAGTACAATTCGTTACTAGAAAAGGTCATGAGACTCTGGTTATTCAAAAGTATGAATTTATGAATTTAAATTAATTGGGAGGATTTCTAGTGTTTGAGTGAACCTTTATATATTATTTGTTTGAGTTTCGCTTATAAAGAATGAAATCTATTTCAAAATAATTGGTTTAAAAAAAATTATAAAAATCTTACGGCCAAGTAAATTTTGGACATAAATAAATATTAATTTGCCCTATATAATAATATAAAAAAAAAACATATGGTCTTTTTTTATTAGGAGAGCGCGAGATCGAAATATGAACTTTCGATCATAATAAATAAAGAGTGAATGAATGAAAATGCTGCCGATGCACAAGAATGAACATTTCCATTATATTAGCTACAAAATTGATAACATATATAGGTGCACAGCACAAGAATGAACAGCATCATAAATTTGGGTGAAATTTCTACAACACGGATCTACCTGCATTATGTGCTAATATAAGAGCATTTCCATTAATATGATGGATGCAATTCGGCTGAAATTGTCAAATCAGTTTTTACATATGCGAATTTAAGGATGCAAAAAATAAAATATATTAATATGAAGAGGAGAGATCCACTTACAACAACTTGAAAGTTACAATATCTTATAACATCGTTTTTTTTCATTTTCAAAGTCCAAATCGTCAATCCAAACCGTTAGATATTTAATCTATATTAAAACGTGCTTGGAGACCAAATTTTACATTTTTTTGAATTTTTTTGCTATTTATTAAGATGGGTACAAAATCGCTGTTTTTTAATAGTGCAAAATTTTAATAAAATCGCTGTTTTTTAATAGTACAAAATCGCTGTTTTTTTGTACCCATCTTAATAAATAGCAAAAAAATTCCAAAAAATGTAAAATTTGGTCTCCAAGCATGTTTTAATATAGATTGAATATCTAACAGTTTGGATCGACGATTTGAACTTTGAAAATGAAAAAAAAAAGATGTTGTAAGATGTTATAACTTTCAAGTTATTGTAAGTGGATCCCTCCTCTAATATGAATGAGTTTTATAAAGTGAAATTGGAAATGAATTTTAGAGGGGAAGATTATATGGGTTGATAATCTCGGATATTATTTAATTTGGGCCGTATTTTATAGGAGCCTATAGAATGTGAGGGTTGATATGATAATCAAGCCTTGCGCAGTTGTGCTATATACATAAAGAAACCTTAATCCAATCACCCAACTGAGCTATTATCAGGTACATCCAACCATTCTGATCCTATTTTTTTTTTTTTAAAGTTAATGACTTTAAGTATTAACTAACAATTTCTTTGATAAAAAAACGAACTTACAACAACAAGTCAAATAACTTCTCAATACAAAATCTAATATTTTATTTTCACAAAATTTACAAAATTACTCAAAATAACTCTAATCTTCTAATCTCACTTATATATACTAATAATTACTCTATTATCTTAAACTCTATTGCTCTTTACGATCAGATCTGCTCTTTCGATCACTGTCACGCTCCTACGTTTGGATCTACTCACCCATGCTCCAATCGAGAGGACATATAGATTCAATATTCCGAGCTCCAACGATATTGCACTTTCGGCTCCGATCGGCTCCACTTGGCTCTGGTCCCTCCCCTGTCTCTCATTCTTCTCTCCACTCAAGAAAGTAGAGCCGAGAGAGAGGAGAGGAGCTATGTGAGAGGTGATATCTAAAAGAGTAAGAAAAACAAACTAGATGAAAAAAGAAAAGTGGAGTGGAGAATCGGCAACGGCCGCGGCTAGAGTGATGAATCACCCAAATATCGCTTGTTGGTTGTTCAATGAATATTGAATCAAATTTAAATTAATTGAGAGGATTTCTAGTGTTACAACTCACAAAGTCGTATGAATCTTTACACACACACATATTGAATCCGCAATTCATGTAATATCCTTACAAACCTCACAAATAAAACAGACATCAACAACTTTTTAATGTACATAGAATGTTGGTCCTTTAATAATAAATTAATTTATAATTTTGCAAGAATATCATTTCTTTTTTTGAATTTTATACATGGATAGTATTTTGTTTTATTTAGATTTTACACCCAGTTAATTCCGTATCATTTTTTAATTACATCCGAATTATTTCCGAATCACGAATTTTTGATCTTGCCGAACCAAATCCGAATTATTCGTTTGTCACGATGAACTTCCATCAATTAATAAGAGGAAGAAACGAACTTCCATCAATTAATGCAAAATCTGATCTTTGAGTTTCTTTTATGAGGAAATTGAGGGGTTGACTGAATAAGTTTTATGTAAATTTAATTTCTGAGGAAAGTTAACAGTAATATTTTTTTGTAAAATTTAATAAATTAAAGAATAAAATTAAAATTAAAAATTCATAGAGAGGCTTAGTGTTTTTTTCCCCTCTATCCATAATCTGTAGTAAAGGAAAATACACAATTTTTATAAGATTATGGCATATTAATAATGGTGAAATTTAACCTATAAATATTTTAAATTAAATTTTTAAAAAGAAAATTTGAAAAACAATATAGACTAATAATAATAATCCATTTTTGCATAATTTTTAAATTGAATTGTGGTTAACTAGCCTCAACTCTTTTAACAATTTATGTGTCTTGTATGTAAATTAAGGTTCTAAATAGCGATTATATCGGTATAGCGGGGAGATTAAAAAAAACTATTGCGAATAGCGTAGCTATAGTGAAAGCTATCATACATAACGATTTTTTCTTTTTAGATTTTATATTCTATATTTCTACTAATTATCAACATAACCGATATTGAAGAATTGAGGTACCAATTAAATGACAACTAATCTAAGTCTATATTTTTTATCAATTACGCAAATAAGAAGGAAAATAACAGATCTAAAAGGTAACATTATTTAATAGTTCATACTTCATAGTATTACATATTATAATAGACAAAGAGCAATTAATTTTATAACGTAAATGAAGTCAATATACATATTTAAACATTTTATATATTATAATAATAATCAAAATCAGCTTTCAATTGAAACGAACGATAATAATTTTACAAATGAATACTATATGAAGAGAAATCAAAATGAAGAATTAATATTTGAATATTCTCGATATAGAATGAGAGGATAAATCACAAATAAAAATAGAATCACATAGTTTGGTTTAGTATACTTATTGTAGAAGACCATATAGCATTAGAAATAAAAATAAAAGTACAGAAGCCCATATGATTTGCAAAAAAAAAATCATATAGCATAGCAGTAATAGCGGTCAGCTATTATAGCTATAGCGGTCGTAGCTAAGTTTGCACACTTTTATCTCATAGTTTAACGTTTATGGTTTAAAAAAGCTATAGCGCCGTTATAGCTAGCTATTTAGAACACTGATGTAAATTAATATAGGAAGGCATATTTTATAATAAAAATGTACATGTCATGAAAAAATCTAACATGCATGATTTTTTTTAAGAAAGTAAAAGAGATCAAAGCTAGCTACTTCTAAACATAAATTACGTTGTCTAATGAAAAATAAGGAAACATACTAAAATAATATAATTTCAAAATCTAAGACTAGGTTAGAATCTTATTTTTAAATTAAAACTTGCCAGTACTGCATGATAGGCGCGGAGCACTAGGCTTGGGATAAGCTTCAGGAAATGGGAATGCGGGATGTATATCACATGTCCTGACACAGTTCTCCTCTTACAATTAATTAATCAATATCTGTCCTCTAACTTCTGTTATGAGTCAATTTCTATGGCCTAATTGATCCACCCTGTGAAAGCCAAACAACATACCAATCTAGACACATCAACTTAATTACACCATTACACGTGCCATTTGAAGAAGAATACCAACCTAGACACATCAAGGGGTTAATTACACCATTACAGTTTGAACTCATCATGAGTTAGTTGGCTAGTTCGAGTCACAAGCGAGTTGACTTTAGAGATCCGAGCTGAAATTTCAGCTTCAAATTATCATGAATTAACTAATTAAGCTAGTTAGCGAACTGGCGAGTTGGTTCGCTGAATTTGGGTAGAAAAGAAAATCTATAAAAAAAAAATTGGATCAAACTGAACAGTATAAAAGATATACAAATTCATACAGATCCACAAATCAATGTCTAGTCTCACTAGCTAGTTAGGCCTCATTTTGAACTCATTAATTGTAGATTGAGCTAGTGGTGAGTTAGCTCATTAACAGTTTGATCTAATAATAAACAAGTTGTTAACGAGTGAGTCAGATGCGAATCACGATCGAACCACGACTTATGAGCTTTTTTTGTCACCCCTAATTAATATTAAAAAAAAAAATCCACGAACATCATAATCTAAGGCGGTTCTAAAAAAATAGACCGTCAGTATTTTTATAAATATCAAAAAGTTTGGAATATTTTTGTAATTTTCTATTTAGTTGTGGATATTGATAAAAGAATTTGAATCAACACATCGGTTATATTTTTATATAATTTGCAGTATATTTTTTTCACAAAAAATTCGAAAGCTACTTGAATTGAACTATTTATTCAATTCTAGTAGAGACTGCGAAATCTGTAGACCTTCTTCTCTCTTTTATTTTATCATTTTTATCTGAGTCTAATTGAAAAGAAGTCAATAAAACTGAACTAATAATTTGATCAATTTTCCTAAAAAATCATAATATTATATTTATCATTCTAAATTTTAAAAACTATAAATTTATTCAATTTATTACATCTGAGTTCTTATTTTACTCTCTATTAAATATTAAAAAAATATATCTAATGGATAAGAAAATGATTCAATCCTCTAAATTGACAAGTTTGTACGTAAAAGTATGAATCATGACTCATTTTTATTTACTTTCACAAACCCACTGATTAGACCAAATATTTCTCTAACACGAAAGTTACATTTTTTTTTCAATAGTAACTAAAAAAATATTATAAATATGAAGTGAGTTTTAACGTGAAAGATTATAAATTTAATAAAATTGTGAGTTCTTTAAATTTAAAAAGATAAATATGATATAATAAATTTTAGAAGAAAAATAAAAGTGATTTGAAAATAAACATAAAATTTTTCCAACTTATATGTTATCCCAATAGTAGCTGGACTTATTTATGTAACCATCAATGAGGTTAATTAATGTGACAACAGTAGTACATGCATATATATCAAAGATAAATGAGCAGGTAACATTCTTCTTCTTCTTCTTTCTCGCACATCAAAAAAAGAAAGAAAGAACAAATTAATAATGGCGCCTTCCCTTCCATTGAAGATGATAGAAACCTCTCATGTCTCACCACCAGCCAGATCAGTGCCGGAGACATCAATTCCATTAACCTTCTTTGATGTGATGTGGCTCAATTTTTCGCCGGTAGAGCGTCTCTTCTTCTACTCTTTCCAACATTCCACCTCACATTTCACCTCCTCTTGTCTTCCTTCCCTCAAATCCTCTCTTTCCCTTGCTCTTCAGTCCTTTTTCCCTTTAGCCGGTAACATCCGGTTGGCACCTGAAACAACTAACAAGTATGATCAGATCCACTATGTTGACGGTGATTCCGTTGTGTTTACCGTTGTCAAATCTGATGATCGGTATGATGAGGTTTTCGGTGACCATCCGAGGGATATATCAAAGCTCAAGGCGTTGGTGCCTCGTCTGAGCAAGAACGAATCCAACGGGCAACAGCCTGTCTTTACAATACAAGTGACCATGTTTCCATCTCACGGGTTTGTTATTGGGACTTCGTTGCACCACTCGACATGCGATGGTAGTGGCTCTGTAAATTTCATGTGTGTATGGGCCGCAATTTGTCGCACGAGAAATTCCAAGGTGATATTGGCACCAACTCCTGCCAGGGTCGAGCTCGATCGATCAATTATCCCTGATCCCAATTCAATATATACAACTATGTTGAATGATATGTCGATATATACAACTATGTTGAATGATATGTCGAGTTCAACCAATTTCAATATGAATATTTCTCAACCTGACCGTGAAATGTTGATTGCTTCCTATAAACTAAAGCGAGAGCACATACAGTTGCTCCGACAAGTATTATTGCATGAAGCGGAGAAGAGAAATGTGACGGTTCGATGTTCCACGGTGGTCGTCACTTATGCCTTTGTATGGGTTGGGTATGTAAAAGCAAAATCAACTGTATATGAGACTGAAGATGCATATTGCATCTTTGCAATCGATCATGGCCAGTGGTTTCAACCACCGATTCTGGAGAGCTACTTCGGAAATTGCATTGGACCGGGCATTGTACAAGCCAAAGTTAAAGATCTCGTTGGCCCGAACGGGTTTTTTGAAGCATGTCAGGCCGTTGGCAGGGCCTTTGATGAAGTGAAGAGAATTGGAATACAAAATGCGAAAGATTAGATGGAGATTAGTTTGGAGATTGGAAGTAAGAAGCCATTTGGAAGTTCGGGTTCGATTAGATTTAAGGTTTATGATGTCGATTTCGGGTGGGGGAAGCTGTCAAAGGTTGATATTGCATCTATTTCATACTCTGGTGCTTGGCTGTGGCACCAAGTAGAGAAGAAGAAAGTGGGGTTGATATTGGATTGTACTTCACACAACAAGAGACAGATATGTTTCCAAATTATTTTGAGGAAAGCCTTCAATATATGTCTACATGCATTAAGTAATTGATTGTTATTAGCTAGTGATTTTAGTTGGAGTTCATAAACTTTGTTGGGTTTTAGAATGTTTTTCCTATCTTGACATTTTGTATTATATATTGTTTTCTTATCTATTAAGACCTTATATATTAGTAGAGTTTTTGGAAACATGGAATAATAATAATCAATAAAAAGTTAAATGGAAGCATTGTATTATTTTCTTATTTTGGTTCTTACAAGACTTTTGTAATGGACTATTTCATCAATCAAATGGGGCTTGACCTCAAGTTTTACTTCAAAAATAAGTGACATGTTCTTAAACGGCAGTTGAATTCTCCATTGGAAACGCTTTAATTACAAATGACCAGCTACTTCCAAAGAAAAAAGAAAGTAGAGAGGCCTTCCTTGCCTTCCCACCAGTTCGGAAAATCCCAGAGAGGCCCAGAAAACAATTGTGTTGAAAGGGCTAAGAGGGTTAGGTTTAGGCCCAGTATAACCCGAGAGAGGCCAGAAAACAACTGTGAAGTTGGTACAACATGGTGTTGAAAGGGCTATTTGCTCCGATTTGCCAAATAATGGCAAACAATTGAACGTAGCACTCACGTTGAAATGACTAGGAATACATTTTCCGGACTGGTGGGTTTATTGTTCCGAATTCAAAGTGCTTTGGACATAATTTAATTTATATGGATATAAAATGACATTTAATTTGAGTAAAGGTTGGAGGTAGAAATTTTTTATTTGGACTTCAAACATACAATCTCTTATATAGAGAGTATTGTCAAATTGAGAGATGAGATATATATTGTCTAAAATCTTTCGAACAAAACTCCATTTCTTTCTGGACCTAGTTGGAACATTCTTCACTCAGTGACAAATTGAGAGATATAATTGGTGATTCAGGATGTATTGAAATTTCTCTCACGAAGAAATGAGTGGTTTTGCAAATACAAAATTATATCGTGAGCATTTTCTGTGTACCAGACTTATTCATCATCAACGGTTCAATAATTCGCTAACAGTTTAATGATTCGCTAATCCCCGCTTATTTGTTTTTGTTTTTTTTTAAGAAAAATAAGAGTCTAGTCCATATATATTTCATAATTCATTAGTGTTTGTTACAAGAGTGTGTAACTACCAATGAAAATGAAAAGGCACTCAAAACAGTTGAGCATAAGTAAGAAATGAAATAACAAAAAAATAGAAATTAAAAGAAAATGAAAGTTATAAATAACGAAAGTGAAATAACAAAACAGTGAAGTTGTCGTGAGCATTTGTGTTGTGTTTCTAATTTTAGTTTTCTCTTCCTGGTATGAATTGTAGTTGCCATATCACTTCTTCCTTTAGCTCCAATATGTCCTTGCACTTGTTTCCTTTTCCGAAATTTTGTTTATTTATGAAAATCTTTCAAAGGAATTTACAATCTGAAGTAATCCAATGCAGAACGACCATCAAGGCCTTTCCCGTCGTAATACAAAGTGAAATCTTCGGCTGTAGTTTCTTTGTACAATGGTGGGTTATCCTCTGTTATTAACTCCTTTATGGGGACATATAACCTATTACAAGAAGTGTTCGAGGGAGTGGTAAAGAAGCATGCCACAGAGACTCTAGGTCCAATGCTGTTAGCAAGCACTCTATGCTCCACACTTTTCAACTTGTCATTTGATATCAACTGCAAATTGGGAAAAAAATAAAAATTAAGTTAGTATTTGGTGTTGTATAAACAAGCTGACTGTCATAATAGTCACGGGCGAATCCAAGATTTTCGTCAGAGGGAGGCGAAAAAATAGCGAATCGGATTTAAATAGCTAACCGGGTTCAAATCCATTAGCGAAATGGATTAAAAAAATAGCAAATCAGGTTTAAATTTTCAATGCTCTGACTTTCAATCCTAATTACCAATCTGAATTCAAGGAATTTATTCTAACTTAAAATCTAAATTTAACAAATGAGAAAATTTAGAGGGGGGCCAAAAATATTTCAGGGAGAGACAAAGTTAGTCTGGGCCTATCCATCTCCATAAAATTTTCAATGCTCCACTTGGATCCGCCCCAGATATTAGTATCAAAAAAATCAATGGGTTTACCTGCAAAATATCGCCGACATTAATTACCAAGGCTCCATGCACAGGAGGCACATCAATCCAGTGGTTCTGATACATGACTTGTAATCCGCCAATGCTATCCTGTAGAAGCACAGTGAGGTAATCGGGGTCGGAGTGCTTGGTTGTACCGACTGTCAGGTGGGGCTCGGGGCAAGGTGGGTAGTAGTGCATAAGCACATTCAACCCTTTGTTGCATTCTATCTCTGTTAGATAACTTGGTTTCAGGCCAAGTGCCTCTGATAGTAACTCAAATAGTATGATGCCAAGTCTCTTGATGTACTCTGTGTACTTGAAAGTTATATCTCTGCACACAGCAGGCAACTCTTCTGGTATGGGTGGTTCAGGAGCCATGGTGATTAACAAGGTATCGCGCCAGTTGGCAGCTGGTGATTGGTACAAATCAAAATTGCTATTGTAAACCACTTTCTTGCTTGAATAATCCCTAGTGTAGTATTTCTTCTTAACCTCCACCTCTGCCTCATTGAACAGCTTAACCCCTTCAAGCATTTCATCAAGAACCTCCAATGGGATTCCATGGTTTACCACCTGAATTGAAACAGTAATTTTAATTTTCTTCCAAATTTATTTCAATTCTAAAATTTGGAACCGAGATTGTCTAATTTGTACCTGAAAAAAACCAAAGTTTTGTGAGGCATTTTTAACCTTTTCTACCAATTGTCCTCTAAGCGCAGCATCAGAGTTGGCTCCAGTGAGCTCAATAACTGGAATTTCAACTGGTAACGATACCAGTTCACCTTGTTCTTGCGGCTGGAAGAAAAATGGAGGGATTTTTGTAATTCCAGCATCAACTAAACCCTTCACGCCTGATTTGGTTTCGTCAAAGGTTTTGAGTTCCCTAATTCGGTCATAGGCCGTTGTCATTTGGAACAATGGAATTGGAGTATGATGAGAGAGCTATAAATGGAAGCATATTGTATTGTTAACTGTAATATATATATAGTAGAAATATAGTGTTAGAATTAGAGAGAATTAATTAAAACCATACACTTGTGTTTAGCTTTCTAAGCCACGTCACACGGATGACCAGTAGTAGTAGAAGGTGTTCTTTCAATTCAACTATGAATTATCCGTTGTAGAATTTTATTCTGGGATTTTAAAAATTTGAATTAAATACAATCATGGTTGTATGGTCAATCTTCAATCTAAATTTTCTGGTTAGGCACCTTTGAAGATACAAAATATCAAAGTCAATGAAAATAATAACAAGTCATATTCTAATGAGAGACTAAAATAGATGAAGTTAAAAAAGGAAATAAAAAAGTCAGCATTTTGATTATTTTAGTTACAGAGTAATGGTGATGGTGTCAATTTCTAATTTTCTATGGATCACGATTTTACTGTTTTTAATTAATGTTCAAAATTAATTAAGAAAAATGAGATATTTTATATGGAGAGTATGTCAAAATGAGATATAAGATATATATTGTCTTTTACAAGCAAGTTCCTGGTAACTTATAACAGAATATCAGTAATACGAACTGACTGGTACAGGTTCACAGAGCATCATAAAATCATTACACTAGTGGGAGAACAGTGTCAAAAATCCAAATCAAGTGCTATGGTATTGGTACAATACCTTATGGAATCAGTACCACACGATCAATTGGGATTTATATTGATTCTTTTTTTATTTTTTTAACCCAAACAGAGATTGAATCTCAATAGCAAACTCTCAAAAGATTGAAATCTCAACTCAATACAAGTAGACAAGAGAGCAAGAGTTCTATATGACCGTTTGGGTTCAAACCTGCTAAGAAAAACGAAATACCAGGAATTCATCAATTGCAACCTTCAAGCAAGTTTTTCTAACACAATTCGCAGTACAATAAAGCTTGCTTACTCATATTTTACGGGTAACCAAACTCTTAATCGAATCGAAGAACAAGAAAGGGAAATAGAGAGATACCGATAGCCGTGTGCATACAGTTCGAGGAAAAATGAGAGCAACATCCAATGGACTAGAATCACAAGTCTTCGGCAACCGATTCAATTTGATCAAGAAAAAGTGGAGGAAAGAAACAAACAAAAATAAAAACCTTCCAGAGGAAAAAAGTGGTCCACGGTGGAACCTAGGAGAAAAGAAAGAGATAAAGATGGGAGCAAAAACGTGGGTCCCACCTGTCTTTAACTTTGCAATTCAACCTTTAAATTTCCAGATTTTACAAATCAATCCCACTAGGTTTAAGTTTCCAATAAAATAAACTCTTAAGTTTCCAAATTTTGAATATTAGTACCAATACTAATTAAGAAAAATATAAACATTATTATTATTATTCACTTCAAATAACTTAATTATTTTGTCAATTTGTTTAAATAAAATAATATTTGACTTTACATTTATATATATATTTCACTAAAAACACATATAAATATTTTGTAAATTGCATTCAAGTATTTATTTCAGATTTCTTTTATTTTACATAATGTTACAATTTTTCACTTAGTGATAAATTGAGAGATAGGAAAGGAGAGGTAGCACAATTGGCTAGGAAAATGTCCTAGAGTTGTTATACACAAAGGTCGAGAGTTCGATTCCCCCTCACGAACTTTGGTAGCTACTACCAAGTTTTCAAAAAAAGATAAATTGAGAAATAATATATATATATATATATATATAGAGAGAGAGAGAGAGAGAGAGAGAGAATGGCTAAGCTCAAATCGATTGTTCCTAGACTCAAGAACAAACAACTCGGTTCTCCGATTTCTAAAGTTCAAACGGCCGATTCAAACCGTTAGATGTTTAATCAATATTAAAATGTGCTTGGAGACAAAGTTTTATATTTTTTGAAATTTTTTTACTATTTATTAAGATGGTTTGAAAGTCGCTGTTTTTTTATGGTGCAGAATTTTCATAAAAACAGTGACTTTCAAACCATCTTAATAAATAGTAAAAAAAATTCTAAAAAATATAAAATTTTGTCTCCAAGCACATTTTAATATAGATTAAACATCTAACAGTTTGGATCGGCCGTTTGAACTTCAAAAATCGGAGAACCGAGTTGTTTGTTCCTGAGTCCAGGAACAATCGATTTGAGCTTAGCCATTCTCTCTCTCTCTCTCTTATATATATAGGTTGGCTACTCTACTTACATAAGTATATATGGAGAGTATATGCTTATAAGTCATTTTTTTCGTTTTCAAAATCCAAAAAGTCAATCTGGACCGTTAGCTGTGATCTCTATATTGAAATGTGTTTGAAGACCAAATTTTACATTTTTCTAAATTTTTCTACTATTTATTAAGGCACTTTGAAAATCGCTGATCCAACGGTGGCTTAACAAAACAGTAAAATTATAAGCCAACGTTGGATCAGTGATTTTCAAAGTGGCTTAATAAATAGTAAACAAATTCAGAAAAATATAAAATTTGGTCTCCAAGCACATTTCAATATAGAGATGACATCTAACGGTTCAGATCAACTTTTTAGATTTTGAAAACAAAAAAATGACTTATAAGCATATGAGGCTACTATATATATAGAGAGAGAAAGAGATGGGCTACGGTACATTGCAATGTATAACATTATTTGTACATTGCACTATAAATCACATAATTCAAAGTACAAATAACTAATCCAAAATGTTCATCTTGTTTTCCATATTAATATGTGTTTGGGGACCAAATTTTATATTTTTTGAATTTTTTTTACTATTTTTTTAGATTTATTTAAAATCGTTATTTTTTATGGTCCAGATTTGTCTGAAATAGTGATTTTCAATAAATCTAAAAAAAATTCAAAAAATATAAAATTTGGTCTCCAAACACAATCAATCTGGTTATTGATAATTTTTTTTAAGTTCTAAAATTTTTTAAACAAAAGGAGAGATGGTTAAAGAACAATTATTATTCGTGTGACGCATAAACCATCGTCATTCGCTTTTTCTTTTGTCAAGTCAAAGCGCAATCAATGTAAAAAAAATTAACAGGAATTAATGATATCATTCAAAAGCATATTTAATATTATTTTTTATCATTGTTTGGTTCGGTTTAAACTGACTAAACCGAACTCAGCAAAAAAGTTAATAAAAAAATATTAATTGTTATGATTAATATCATATTTTAGTTCAACGAACAAATTAAAATTTACTTTGATTTGTTTAATTTGATTCCAATTCTATTTCAGTCTGATTCAATTTGATTTTTAAAAACGGGATAAAATTTTAACTTATTTATTTTAATTATTTATTTTAGTTTCGATAGAAATGAACCAATAAACAGCACTAACTAGCAACTAGTAACTACGGGCTTTCTGCATAAAATATATATGTATATATATATATATACTAGTATTGTGCCCGTGTGTTGCAACGGAAACATATTATAAGATTGAATATAATATGAAGAGACTTTTTTATTTGACATGCACATAAAATAAAAAAATAAAATAAAATAAATTTATAAAAAATGAAAATCCAAATAATAAATAACAATAAAAGAAACAACAACAAATGAAAAAAAAAATCAAATATAACATGATTTTTTTTTTAAATATCATTGCGATTCAATATCTAATTTTCTCTACAAGCGAGACAGGTCATTAAACAATTTAGAGAAGATGATATGTAAAGAAACAAATTTGAAAAATATATAATTAAATGATTCAAATAAGGATTTTCTCTACATATATATTATTCATGAAAATTATTTTAACAGTAGAAATTTATGTACATATCATTTATGTACATGAAAATTCTAGATATTATTCATTTTCTCTTCATATTAGAAAGATTTATTACTTTTGTTAGCATAAGATCTGATATTCATCTATTCACAAAAATACAATAGCCATAAACAAAATACGAAAAAATATGATTGTTTTCATTTTTATTATTAAAACCATTGAGGAAGAGAAGAAATGAAGAAATCAAATCCTCTGCCTATTGATGGGCAGAATTTTCCTGCCATCTATGAAAACTAACCAATCCTGGTCTGCCCCGTTTCATACCTCTCAATGATAGTTTTTACAATAATTAAATACTTGGTCCGTCATTAATATTTCTAAACATAGAAAAATTGACTCAGTCAACAAAAATAGAAAAAAAAATCCAGTTTGTCTTTATAAAATCTCCATTATTATATTATGATACCACAAGTAAAATAAATTTATAACAAATTAGCATAAGATTTTTTCTATGAAAAAAAATGTAAGTTGTATAGAAGAGAGTTCCAATATAATAAATTTTACGTCAATTTGAGTTATAAATTTTCAAATATAAATGAAAAAGTAAACTTTGAACATTTTATAGCACAAAAATTTGCCAGAGAATTTTGAATTTTAAAATTATTATTAAATAATATAGGAAAATTGATTGAGTACATTAGATTTTTAAAGATTTAGAAGGCTCTCAGTTAGTGATTTGAATTAAAACTTTTGAACCAAGGTAGTAATTCAGATTCAAACTTTGAAGCCGAATTAGTGGTTCTAACTTAAACTTTTGACCAAAACTACCAACTCAATTCCAAAATTTAAATCCAAGTTACCCACTCAACGCTTGCTATGCTATAAAAAAATTCACGTACCGAATCTATATTCTTATATTATTTGATAATAATTTCTAAAAATAAAAAATTCTCTATAATACTACGACATTTTGTAGCAATTTTTTTTGTTTATATTTGAATTTTTTTAACCCAAATTACACATTAAATTTGTTATATTGAAACTCTCTTCTGAATAACTTTACATAAAGAATACCTTATGATATTCTTATTATTAATTTTTTATATTCATTTATATTCATTGCAATGATTATTCTTTAGATAAATTGTGGTATTATTTATTATTTCATAAAAAGACATTGGATTGTATTTTTCTATCTTTGTACATTATGCGAGTTAATTTTTTTGCATTTAAAAAACTTTCTATATAAGTTTGTCCACACATATTAATGACAATTGATTATTGTAAAAACTTTCATTGAGAATTAACAAAATGAGACATACACATATTCATTAGTTTTTATAGATGGCAGGGAAATGAAATGGAGAAAATGCGGAAATAAGGAAATAATTTAATTGGTAGAATAAAAGATAGTTGTAAGGAGAAATAATGAAACAAATTGTTAAGGATTTATTCAATTTTATTGTGATAAACCATGTAGCAATCTGTGTGGCGAGCATATTTTTAGCTAAATTTAAACTTCTACACATAAAATAGATATATATAATCAAAATAAGACAGATTATGTGATTGGAGGGTTGATATTCAATTGAAAAAATTATCTTTCAATCTTAGCCGTTGGAGGATCAGGACAACTACGTACATAATATAAGAATGGATATATATATATATATATATATATATATATAGAGTACGGCTAACGCGCTTCCTTTAGCATATGGGCCGAAATGCTTCCGGTGAAAATTTGAAATTTCAAAATCCAAAAAGTCGATCTGAACCGTTCATCTTCTTCTCCATATTAATATCTGCTTGGAGACAAAATTTTACATTTTTCTGAAATTTTTTACTATTTATTAAGCCATTTTGAAAATCACTGATCCAACGGTAGCTTCTGATTTTTACTGTTTGGTAAGCCACCGTTGGATCAGCAATTTTCAAAGTGGCTTAATAAATAGTAAAAAATTTCAGAAAAATGTAAAATTTGGTCTCCAAGCAGATATTAATATGGAGAAGAAGATGAACGGTTCAGATCGAATTTTTGGATTTTGAAATTTCAAATTTTCACCGGAAGTATTTCGGCCCATATGCTAGAGGAAGCGCGTTAGCCGTACTCTCTCTCTCTCTCTCTCTATATATATATATATATATATATATATATTTATACTGACCCTGGATACTGCAGCAGTCACGTCTGATCATTTCCATGACCTCATTATATTCGGTGGAACTAATTTTATTAGTATATAATTATGATCTAGAATTAATATTGGGTACGTCATGACTCTGAGAACTAGGTTTCTTATATATATATATATATATATAGGTGGACTACGGTGAATTACGAAGTAAAGCGACTATTTTACTTCACGCTCATATTTTGCGATTTTAAAGTTCAGAATGTCAATCCAAACTATTCATCTTGTTCTCCATATTGAAATGTGCTTGGAGACCAAATTTTACATTTTTTGGAATTTTTTATTATTTATTAAGCAATTTTGAAAGTC
Source organism: Carex pumila (assembly GCA_033356055.1). Lineage (NCBI taxonomy): Eukaryota > Viridiplantae > Streptophyta > Magnoliopsida > Poales > Cyperaceae > Carex > Carex pumila. The sequence goes on from JARJHM010000921.1 coordinate 94,559, forward strand.
GCTGATCTAATGGTCCAGAAAATTTTACTTGTTCACAGCAAAACAATAATTTTAAAACATGCTTAATAAATAGTAAAAAAATTCCAAAAATATAAAATTTGGTCTACAAGCACATTTCAATATGGATTAAACATCTAACGGTTCGGATCGGTCGTTTAGACTTTCAAAATAAAAATACGGTGTGAAGTAGAAACGCGTTTTACTTCGCAACTCACCGTAGCCTATCTCTCTCTTTGTATATATATATATATATATATAGGCAAAGGTTTCTATGGACAAAAGGATCTCTTTGTAAAATGAACAAATTTTTATTTTCAAAGTTCAAAAAGTCGATCCGAACCGTTCATCTTGTTCTCCATATTAATATGTACTTGGAGACCAAATTTTACATTTTTCTAAATTTTTTTACTATTTATTAAAATGAGTACAAAATTCAATGGTCTGAATTTGATATTTTTTATATCCATCTTAATAAATAGTAAAAAATTCATAAAAATGTAAAATTTGGTCTCCAAGCACATATTAATATGGAGAACAAGATGAACGTTTTAGATCGTCTGTTTGAACTTTGAAAATAAAAATATGTATATTTTACAAATAGGTCCTTATGTTCATAGAAGCATCAATTATATATATATATATATATATAGAGGAGGGATCGGATTACACCACTATTTTGGTGACATGGTGTGACAATGTCCATTTTTAAAATTTCAAAATCCAAATAGTCGATCCAAACAGTTCAATATGATGAATATATTAAGAGTAACTTGGAAATCAAATTTTACATTTTTCTGAATTTTTTACTATTTATTAAGTATTTAACAAAATCGCTATATTCAGACCGTTGAATTTTTGAACCCCTCTAAATAAACCAAAAAAAAATTCAGAAAAATATAAAATTTGATCTGTAAGCACATTTTAACATATCCATCAAGTTGAACGGTTTGGATCGACTGTTTGGACTTTGAAAATGAACGGTGTCATTCCATGTCACCAAAAAATAGTGTCATTTGATCCCTCCTCATATATATATTTATTTATTATTAATTGATGTGCGGTTTGCCTTTTGTCTGTTGTGTTTAACTGTTTATATTCGGGGATAATTTCATGTATACACCTATAAATTTTGAAATTAAGTGAATTTCATTTAAACTTTATAATATCATATTTATTCTTCTAAATTTAATTTGTTTTACAATTTTATTTTATTTTTATTAAAAGTCATTTTAAAATTAAAATGTGCTAATTTTACTTCTATTACAAAAATAAAAATATATAGTACATAAGAAAAAAAATGTTCATTAGATTTTGGAGAACAAATTGTTCTTCTCCCTTCATTAAATTTCACAGGCGAAGGAGTCTAGGGTTCATTTTTTTATTTTTAATTAAGGGTATTTTAGACATTAAAAAGAATAATAATGTATAAATGGTATTTTCACAAATTAATCAAGTTTACGATGACATTTTCTCAATTTGCAAGTTTGAAGTAACATTTTTTTAATTTCAAAATTTTAGAGTGGTATTTTTACAATTTTTCATATATATATATTATATAGTCAGTGACATTTAGTTGACTCAAGATATTGTCAGCACTCAGCAGTCACGTCTGATAGTCTGAACTCTGAATGTCTGATTCTCCTTGAACTTGATAGATTCAGTGAACCAATTTTATCAGTATAAAAATGGTCCGGAATCACAGAATCATAGTGTTGGGTCAGATTAGAATTTATTGTATAAATCATAATTAAAAAAAAAGGTTTTTATGAAACCAATATAATTTCTTTTTACAAAAATCATAAGAGCTGAATGTCATTTCGGTCCCGATTTTTGTTTTTGGATCAAAATAAAAATTCGGTCCGAGGTATTTGCAAAAAATTTCAACGTATGTTTTTCAAAATCTGTAAAAATGACTGGGACCGAAATAACAATTCGGTCCCAATAAAAAAATGACTGAAGTGACATTGATTCTAATGATTTTTGTAAAAAAACAAAGCAATCAAGTTGGTTTGGTAAAATCTATTTTTTTATTTATGATTTCTAAAACAAATTCGTCAGACTAGGCTACGCTACTCCACGAATTAAACGGGTTATTTTAATTCGCGCTCATATCTCTAGTTTTAAAGTCCAAATAGCTGATCCAAATCGTTAGATGTTTAATTTATATTAAAATGTGCTTGGAGACCAAATTATATATTTTTTGAAATTTTTTACTATTTATTAAGATGATTTGAAAATCGCTGTTTTTATTAAAATTCTGCACCATTAAAAAACAGCGATTTTCAAACTATCTTAATAAATAGTAAACAAATTCCAAAAAATATAAAATTTGGTCTCCAAGCACATTTTATTATAGATTAAACATCTAACGGTTTGGATCAACTATTTGGACTTCGAAACTACAGATATGAGCGCAAATTAAAATAACCCGTTTAATCCGCGAAGTAGCGTAGCCTTACTCTCTCTCCCTCTCTATACACACACAGACACACACACAAACACACACACACACACACACACATAGAGATATATAGAGAGAGATGGGCTACGGTGAGTTGCGAAGTAAAACGCGTTTCTACTTCACGCCGTATTTTTTATTTTGAAAGTCCAAACGACCGATCCGAACCGTTAGATGTTTAATCCATATTGAAATGTGCTTGGAGACCAAATTTTACATTTTTTAGAATTTTTTTACTATTTATTAAGTATTTTTTAAAATTGCAGTTTTGCTGTGAATAGTAAAGAACAGTAAAATTTTCTGGACCATCAGATCAACAACTTTCAAAATTGCTTAATAAATAGTAAACAAATTTCAAAAAATGTAAAATTTGGTCTCCAAGTACATTTCAATATGGAGAACAAGATGAATGGTTCGGATCAACGTTTTGAACTTTAAAATCGCAAAATATGAGCGTGAAGTAAAATAGTCGCTTTACTTCGCAACTCATCGTAGCCCACCTATATATATATATAGAGAGAGAGAGAGAGAGAGAGAGAGTAAGGCTTGGGTGCTATGGATAGCATAGGGGGCCACCGTGCTACGGCTCAATATTCGAGTTTTCAAAATCCAAATGGTCGATCTGAACCGTTCATCTTGTTCTTCATATTAATATGTGTTTGCAGAGCAAATTTTACATTTTTTGAAATTTTTTTACTATTTTATTAGTTAGGTAGAAAATCACTTGATCTAAAAAATTCTGCACCATTAAGATATTTGATTTTCTACCTATCTAAAGAAATAGTAAAAAATTTTCAAAAAATGCAAAATTTGGTCTCCAAACACATATTAATATGGAGAACAAGATGAACGGTTCGGATCGACCATTTGGATTTTAAAAACTTGAATATTGAGCCGTAGCACGATGGCCCTCTATGCTATCCATAGCACCCAAGCCTTACTCTATATATATATATATCTCTCCTCTATATTATGCACCTTAAAATTAAATTGAATAACAAAAAGTCGTGTGGCTGAGATTTATTGATCTAAATTTAAATTGAATCTGAGTCATCTAAACAAATAATCTGTCTTTTTTTTATTAAATACATGCTTCATATGCGTAAAAGTTCAAAATTAACTAAAATTGTACCTGCCACATATATAGACACACATATTTCCACACGCAATTTCACTTTGCACCGTCAGATCTGAATCAAAATTCATCCAGATGAAATCAATTTTTTTGCTGGGACGCTCGTCGCTCCTAGCGAATTATTTTTGTTGCCCGTCTTCCTCCCCGATCGCTCCTTCCAAAAAAAAAAAACCTAATCGCCTCAACGCCTCAGACCCGCGCCTCCCGCTCCCTCCCTCCCCGATCCCTTCTTCCAAAGCAAAGAAAAGAAAAGGCCATAATCGCCTCATCGCCTCAAACCTACTTGGTACCACTGGACCTAACTGCCGAAGAAGAAGAAGAGAAGACCATCTGTAACCCTGAAAAACCCTAACTGCCGAACTACCGAAGAAGAGAAGAGAAGAGAAGGGGTAGAGAGAGGAGATGCAGATTTTTGGTGAAAATCCTAACTGGTAAGACGAAGTAAAAAGCAGCGACACCATCTACAATGTCAAGACCAAGATTCAGGTCCCGATTCATCCATCTCTTTTTTCCCTTTATCTTGTTGAGTACCTAGGATTTTGTCTAAATTTGTTTTTTTTAAGTAAAATCATACTTTTAATAGGTACCATGTGTGTATTTTACATGATTTAGGTTAGAATCGCAACTTCTGTACATGGAGAAAACTAGGGTCTCAAAACAAGCAAAGATCTTTTTGATATCCCTCTATTAATTTTTTTTTAAAGTTAATTTGTCAGATAGAGATGGTTAAATTGAATTAAATTCTGGTTAATTATTCATGTGGGGGTATGTACATTGTAAACAACACCACCAATACTGGTACACAATTTCAGCATTTCTCAATCACCTTGACATATAAGAAATAAGGCTTTGAAGAAGCTCTTGCCATAATGCTCACATCAGCAGAGACAGATATTCGCTGGCTGATTACAACATTCAAAAGGAGTCGACGCTGCACTTGGTGCTCTGTCTCAGGGGTGGTACCATGATCAAGGTCAAAACTCTCATTTGTTAAAAAAATTTAGATCGACATTGAGTCCACCGACACCATTGACTGCATCAAGGTGTGTGTTGAGGAGAAGGAAGACATCCCTCCTATGCAGCAAAGGTAAACTACAGCTTCATTTTATACTTTGTTTCTTTTTCAAATTTTGGAAAGAACTGTGTCATGTATTTTTTGTTTTATTTTAATCAATTTATTTCTGGTACAGTGGTACCAAGTGCTCATGCACTTGATTTTTAAGAATAATTCAAGAGCCCTTATGCTTATATTACTGGTATGGTGTTATTTTTCACCAGTGGTAGAATAGGATAGAAAGATCCCTGTGGAAAGTTTTTAACTTTTCTTTCCTTCTTCAAAAAATTGCTACGTCAATGGTGTCAACTGTTTCTACAGCACAGATGTTTACATAATCCAGTATTACTTTTGTCTTCAATTCGTCTAATTCTGACTTGATTGTTCCAATTTTGGTTTAAGGTAGAGGCTTTGAAAATAACTGTAGAGAGGTTTTACGGAAAGGACCCACTAGAATCAGCTGATTTATCTAGAATTGTGAATTTGAACCATTTCAAGCGCCTGACAGACTTCTTAGATGACGAAAAGGTTTCTGACAATATTATTTATGGAGGCCAGAGAGATGAAAAGCAGCTGTAATATTTCATTTTATTTGGTATTCTTAACACTAGATTTTTAACTCCCGACTCATTATGACTAGCATTTTTGGTTGTCACAGGAAAATATCCCCAACAGTTCTATTAGATGTACCACTTGATTCTTTAATTATGAAGCCGCCCGTCGTCACAGTTAGTTCTCTATATGAATTGGTAGTTGAATAAAGGAAGCATCTTATCTATGCATTCTTTAAAAAAAAATATCCACGCTGTTTTTGTTTTCCTTTCTTTTCTTCTTTTATCATGGTTCTCCCCTTGTTAGTTCTTATATTAGATATACTCTTGAAAAGAAATCTTGATACTCATTTTGTATCTCTTTGATTTGTGTAGTTTTCCTGACTCAAAAATTGATAGGTGGATAAATTGAAAGACAGCTACGAATTCATCAACTTGGTGACAGCAAATCCTCTCGCAGCATACATTTTCACCAAGAACAAGAAACATGAAGAGGAATTTATTAAAAATGTACTTGCTGGAGGAATTCTTGTGAATGACACTGTTTTACATGTAAGATTTTATGGTGGTTTCATACCCAATATTTTACCATATATGCAAAATTGTACCTATGGTTATCACATATGCATTGATCACATGAATTTTCTGTGCAATTTGAAATTAAAACCCCGTAACCTGGCTTCCTGAAAAGAGTATTTTTGAGAACTCATGGAATCTGGATTTGAATCAACCATAAAGAAGTGTTTGTTTTCCTGAACTCAAATTGAGCTGATCTGAGTCGGGAGCAAGTTATTCTTGAGTTTTAGACTTATATTTAACAATTTAAAGAAATTTATGTAGTTTCGGCCTAACATAATCTGACTTTAGCCACTATATTTTGTCGACAAATATTATAAAAAGAACTGAGAAACTTGTAGTATTTTTTTAATGCGAGTAATATTTCCATATTGGTATAAAGTATAAACTATAGTTTGAATAATTTTTATTATTTCAATTGCAGCTTGCTAACCCGCACCTGCCCTTTGGAGGAGTTGGGGAGAGTGGAATCGGTGCTTACCATGGTAAGTTTTCTTTTGATGCATTCAGCCATAAGAAAGTGGTTCATTCGCGTGGTTTAGCCTCGGAAGGAAAAGCTAGGTATCCTCCCTATACAACTGGAAAACAGATGTTCTCAGAGGACTCATAAACGGCAGTATCGTAGCACTTTTTCTTGCCATTATTGGATTTCCTAGAGATTTATCAATAACTTGTGGTTTATCTTATTCATTTCATCAATGTATAAGTGCTAATTTATGCATTAGTATTAGCATTGGTGTATGTGAAGTTAGTTGTTATAATCTATAATTTTTTTTTTTATTCTTTATCTTGTGTTTCAATTTTATATTATGACTCCGTCGCAACGCACGGGCCCGATACTAGTATATATATATATAGAGATGGGCTTAGCTGAGCCGTGGCGTAAAATGAAATTTTACTTCACTATTTCTGTCCGTTGAATACGCTATAAAATTCGTGCGGATCTCATCTTTTATTAGCGATAAAATAGGTTGCAATTTGGCTCCAGTTAATGGAGGTATCCATTTCATCTAACCTCTCCCCTCCCCTAGCGAAATTGAAAAAGAAACAGAAAAAAGAAAGGGTCTCCTCTCTCCAGCGACGTGCTCTCCGTCGACTCCTCTCTCACTTGTTGCGCCTCAGCTGTGCCTTGAAGAAAACCTAAATCGCGCCTCAACCTCTGCTCTTCGTCGCCTCAGCCATGCCAAAACCCCTCTCGGCCGCACCCTTCTCACTTGTCACCTAAGCCTTGCCCCTCTTAATCGCTCTCTTGCTCGATCCACTTGGTAAGCTTGCCCGCCCTTCTCACAAATTTTGGAAGAATTGATCTTGGCCAGACTCAAATGCTATTTTTGCTGTTGAATTTTGCAAGAAAATCTTACTAATAAATAGCCTAGTTCGTTCTCTCTCTACACTTGATAATTCTAGAAAATTTGAAAATCATGAAACCATTCCATTGCAAATATGAGTGCTAATATACCATTTAGTTTCATAGCAATGTGTGATCAGTTCATTTAAATGTTTCTTCTATTAATTTTTTTTTTAATCAGGATGACAACAATCATCATTTGATTTGTATAATAATAAACATTTCAGTTGGTCAAGCTTATTCTAGGTCTCTGTTGCAACTTGATATAGGAATCTTGGTTATTTTTGATATGAATCTAGGTTTGTTGCAACTAGATATAGACTTATAAAGTATTAAGCCTCCAGTTGGTCAAATTTATTATTCAATTATCAAATTAATAGATTTGACTTGTATCATGAGAGCAATTATTATACCAAATTTTTACAAGTGTAACAACGTCTTCTTTCTTTTGATAGGGATTGAAATCTAGAAAAATGTCATCTTGTGTCAATAAAGATGAGATTCCTATTGATGGTGATGAGATTAGTGACAAATTGCAGTTGCAGGTAATATTTTATTCTTCTGTCGTTGTGTTACCATTTCCACTTTCATTGTAGAAAAAAATATATTGTGATCGATGTTTCTTATATTGTATAGTTGGATATCACCGATCCTTATACCTACTGCATGAACCCATTAGAAGTTGAAGAGTCATCACAAGATAGAGCAATTAAGCCAAATATCGGCATGGAATTCTGTACGAGCGAGGAGGCATACACACACTACAATAATTATGCATGTCGTGTGGGATTTGGTGTCCGCATAGGAGGTAATGGAAAGAATAAGCATGGTGTATCTAACATTAGGTTCGTATGTAATAAAGAAGGCTTTACAAAGTTGAAAAAAAAATGGAAATGCCGATAGGAAGCTCGGCAGAACCTAGTACACCTAAGAAGCAGAAGGCGATGACAAGGAGCGGTTGTAAGGCCTCATGCAGGATCAGACGTGTAGAAGGTGGGATTTGGAGGGTAAGCCGTTTTAATGAAAATCACAACCATGCTTTAATCAAGAGCCCCTCGAAGAAGAGAAATTTGAGATCCCACAAATGCATGACAGAATGTGATAAGGAATTCATACGTGGCTTGGGTGCTCATAATGTAGGATCTACGCAGATACTGGAAATTATAGCTGACCAAAATGGGGGTAAGAAAAATGTCCGATTCAAGAAGAAAGATGTAAGCAATTTGATAGCAGCTGAAAGGAGAAAGCTCAATGGGATAGATGTTCAATCGACTTTGATGTTCTTTCAGAAGAAGCAAGAGGAGGATTCTGAATTTTTTTATAGCATAGATGCTGGTGAGAGTGGTGTTGTAAAGAATATATTTTGGGTTGATGGCCGAGCAAGACGAGCATACCAAGAATTCGGTGATGTCGTGACATTCGACACAACATACCAAACAAACTCATACAACTTGCCATTTGCACCGTTCATTGGAGTTAACCACCATAGACACTCTATCTTATTTGGCATGGCTCTCCTTAAATGTGAGACGGCTGAAAATTTTTGTTGGCTATTCAAAACATGGCTGGTTGCAATGTATGGCAAACACCCAATGGCAATTATTACAGATCAAGATCCCGCAATGAAGAAGGCGATTGAGATAATATTTCCAAATACTAGGCATAGATGTTGTCAATGGCATGTTATGAGAAAGGCAAGAGACCATTTCGCAAAGCTATACAATGAAATTCCACAGTTTCGTGAAGACCTAGCTCATGTCATCAACCGTAGTTATACGGTTTCAGATTTTGAGAGGAGGTGGGCAGCTATGGTCGACAAGTTCAAATTGCATGACAATAACTATCTCAAGGTGATATATCAAAATCGGGTCCAATGGGTGCCGGCTTACTTTCGAGATATTTTTTTTGCCGAGATGCGCACTACACAAAGGAGTGAGAGCATGAATGCTCTTTTCAAGTTGTTGGTGAACAACCATACATCTATTTACCACTTTGTTGTGCAAATTGATAAGATGATTGAGGGCATATGGCACAAGGAGAGTGATGAAGATCTGAAAACCATGAATGAGACACCCCATCTGTGGTCAAACTACTTAATGGAGGTCAAGGCGCGACAGGTTTACACCCGAAAAGTCTTCTCACTTTTCCAAAAAATAGTGAAAGATAGCAACCTTGGTTTTGTAACTGAAATTGAAAAAGATGTTTCTTATCAAGTCAACATCACAGCTCATCCAAATATTCAGAATTGGGTACCCGAGTCGTACATGCTTCAAGTAGATAAAGAAGGATATAGGATTTCGTGTGATTGCAAAGGATTTGAGGTTAGTGGGATTCTTTGTGCTCATGCTATTAAAGTCATGATTCATATTGGTATGGGACACCTCCCCGACCATTATGTTATGAAACGATGGACTAAGGGTGCTAATGAAAATGTCAAAAGATCTACTAGTGAGAGAAGTATGGATCCGGGAAACTCGTCGGAGTTGAAAATGCTAAGGTTTTCGGCTACAAAATCAGATTTGATGGAGATTGGCAAGATAGGTTCACTAAGTCCAGAGGCATTTAGATGTTTAAAAGAGTTGATTCCTGGTGTCAAGGAGAAGCTGCTGGCTATAGTACAAAAGGTAGGAGCTAATGAGGAGTTGATGGATCAGATTCATGGTGTCAAGATAGGAGTACCAAATATTGCATCTGATAAAGAGAAAATTGGAAAAGATTTGATGGATTTTACCGTGCCCATGTATCTTGATCCACCGCAAGCGCAATGCAAGGGTAGGAAGAAGAACCCTACACGATTTGTACCTGCTTCTTTCAAGAAGACAAAAAAGATGAGAACTTGTAGTAGATGCAATAAAAAAGTGGGTCATAATTCAAGGACTTGTCAAGAGGTTATTATTTTCTTGTATTATTTAGTTTTGCTTCTTCTTAATAACTTCTTCTAACTAACGATATCTTCACATAATTTATAGAGTCAAGAAGGTTCTGGAAAGGGTAAGCAGAAGGCTTGCGATAGTGAGGACTACAATGAAGTTGATGATGAAGTAGATGATGGAGAATCTGAGTAGTGTTGTTAGAGTAATTATGCACTTCTTTTGTTATTAGTAAGCAAAAGACTTACTTTTTTGTTATGGATCTTTACTATGGTTAAAGAATGTAAATTATGAATTACTGTTTCTTTTATAACTCAAGGTTAAAGCAAAAGGCTTACTTTTCTCTTGTAATTTCTTTCTTCAATATGATAACCTGATATAGCATGTAAGTTGTTGGTTTTTGTGCACTGCCAATTTGATGTTAGTTGTTGTTTTTAGTTTTTGTTTTACTATTATGCTAATTGTGTGTATTTTCTATAGCCTTAGGAGCTATGTGTCATTTTAGTTACTTTGCAAATATAATTTTGGTTACTTTTCTATAGCCAAGAGGCGGTTGACAATAACTTAGATGGAACTGCTTGAATTGAAGTTTGTAGGGACTTTTATGTTTTTTTTTGTTTGTTTGTAGTTTTTGTATGGCAATAACTTGGATGCAACATGTATAGAAATTATATTTTAGATTGATATATGTGTTAGTTTGTGTAGGGCAGATTATTTTGGTCATGTAGGTACCAATGGTGGTACCAAGATTATTTCTTGAGCTGTTGGTACCAATGGTAGAGTAAACAAAGTGGTACAACTGTTGGTACCATCTAGAGTTTCTTGAGCTCAAGTTACTTTCAATCATTCAAATTATTTCTAGCTCAAGTTACTTCCAATCATTCAAATTCAAGCGCAAGACAACTTAAAAAGTAACGGCAATTGCTCTAAAATAATAGTAACCAGAATGAAAGAAAATAATAGAATCATTTAACAAACTAGTTTTTACTAATAAATAGAGCACAGTGCAATACAAGTTTACAACAATTAATAACAACTTTAACAGAAATATATGTGTACATTGCATAACTAGTATCACAAAGTTCATAACAAAAATAGAAAGTGAAGAGCAACAGCCTTGCATCACTAGTACAACATAAATTTAACAACCTAAAAAAATCCAACAACAATGATAAAAAAAAAAAATTCAAAAAGTTCACGGTTGCGATCATCCGTTGACATGAATGTCAATTGAGCATAACTTTGTATTACTAGAAAAAACACATGATGACATCGGAATGGAGATCAGTGCCTATCAAAAATAAATATCAATTAGTACATACAAAAACACTCCTTACTGGTTTTGTTTTAGTTTGAAGTGCAACCCAGTATCGACCATATTTGTCAGAAATACAAAGTTATTCTAGTGTCCCATATTTGTCAGAATAAAGCACTTGCACCGATTGTATCAGTGTGGAGTGCATCAATCAACAAGATAGAGATAGCAATGATTGGTACAGTGCAATTTAGGCTTGGTAATGAAAGATTTTCAGGGTTTTGAGCTAGAAACCAAAATTGACAATACAATCACACAAATAAGGGATCCAACGGGGCAATTCAATCCTCTTTTTTAATAAAATAAGGGACTCACAAACACCAGCTATTTATTAGTAAGATTTTCTTGCAAAATTCAACAGCAAAAATAGCATTTGAGTCTGGCCAAGATCAATTCTTCCAAAATTTGTGAGAAGGGCGGGCAAGCTTACCAAGTGGATCGAGCAAGAGAGCGATTAAGAGGGGCAAGGCTTAGGTGACAAGTGAGAAGGGTGCGGCCGAGAGGGGTTTTGGCATGGCTGAGGCGACGGAGAGCAGAGGTTGAGGCGCGATTTAGGTTTTCTTCAAGGCACAGCTGAGGCGCAACAAGTGAGAGAGGAGTCGACGGAGAGCACGTCGCTGGAGAGAGGAGACCTCTTTCTTTTTTCTGTTTCTTTTTCAATTTCGCTAGGGGAGGGGAGAGGTTAGATGAAATGGATACCTCCATTAACTGGAGCCAAATTGCAACCTATTTTATCGCTAATAAAAGATGAGATCCGCACGAATTTTATAGCGTATTCAACGGACAGAAATAGTGAAGTAAAATTTCATTTTACGCCACGGCTCAGTTAAGCCCATCTCTCTCTCTCTCTCTCTCTATATATATATATATGAGGGTTCAAATACCTCCATTTTTTGTGTCTCCATCATGTCTCCATTTTTGAAAACTTAAATAACTCAAAATTTAAATCTTAAAATTCAAAATAAAACCGTTAGATATGAACTACATCATTTTATAGATGCACGTGTAAAAAATTATGGCATTTCAACTTTGTTTTAATTGTCATCTTGAGCTTGTAAAAATGTATACTAATGTGGATAATTTCTAAACATTGATTTTTCAACTTATTCATATAAAAGCAAAATCTCCCCTCTATGCAACGGCTCAATATTCGACTTTTCAAAATTTTAACAGTTGATCCGAACCATTTATCTTGTTTTCCATATTAATATGTGTTTGGAGACCAAATTTTACATTATTTGTAATATTTTTACTATTTTTTTAGATAGGTAGAAAAAATCGCTGTTTTTTTATGGTCCAGATTTGAATGTCTGGTTCTGATTTTTCTTCAGTTCATACAATGTGTATATGATCACATTTAACGATCGGAAATATCAAATAATTTGAATGTCTGGTTCCGATTTTTCTTCAGTTCATACAGTGTGGCTATGATCACATTTAACGATCAGAATATCAAATAATAAATCATTCAATGATTCAAGCTACCAAAAAATTGAAATCATGGTGATATATTTATATTCCCTGAATGAATGTTATTTATTTCTAGCAAGGACACAATCTAGCTAGCTCATATAATAAAAGGCGACACCATGCCAATGGATTTTCTAATCTAATCTTGTTTTCAGTTTCAACTTTTTATTTAAGAATGAATGGAAAATATATGGGCAATGACTCGCAATTGGAAAATTCCAAATTAACGTGGTCCACTCTGATAGTCTTCTTCCACCAACTTGTTAATTTGAATGATAAATTCAAATATTTGTGTCTATTTAACAAGACTCGTAATAGGAAACTTCCAAGTGTGGTCAACTATGATAGTCTTCTGCCACCAACTTGTTAATTTGAATGATAAATAGGATCACAGAAGATAGCTATTGCTTAAAGACATCCTCTTACAACACTTGACAACCAAACAAAAAAAAAAAAAATGGGAGGTTTACATGCATCTCTTACTTCTCATATGCTTGTTTTCATTCCATCTTCCACCTTAGGCATGCAACCTTACAAACCTATCACATCTTTATCTTGAATATAATAACTTGATAGGTTCCATCCCACCTACCTTAGATAACCTTACTAAACTATCATTTCTCCATCGTCACAAAAATATCATTAGTGGTCACATCCCCCTGTCTTGGACAACCTTACTAACCTTAATAACCTTAATACTTTGATCAATTCAACACTTAATTCCTTCAGAATGCTCCAAATTAATACCTTAAAAATACCACTTCAAATAGTTTCCACACATAATTTCAAACGGGATTGATCCAGAAAAGAATTTGGTGTAATTGGAAATGCTGAAAAATTTATGTCATTCCACACTTGTAATTTCAACAGGACTCGGGCTGCAAATGAATCGAACTGAATTGAACTTACCACAGTTTGAGTTTTGAGTTTGAATAAGATTCAAACTGAATTGGTTTGATTTGTGGAGTTTGTGGTGGGTGAGAGATAGATGGGCTTAGATATGTATTAAATTAGGTCTCATTGGGCCCTTTATGTGTTGAAAGGGCTAAGAGGGTTAGGTTTAGGCCCAGTATAACCCGAGAGAGGCCCAAAAACAATTGTGAAGTTGGTACAACATGGTGGATCCTGTGAGGAGGTGGTTTTCACCGATTATTGAATGAATGAAGATGAAAATATATTTTACTTTACATAAATTACTAGTTTCAAGTTAGAGAATAGCAGGTTCAACAAAACACCGTGTCCTAATGCGCCAAAATTTCTATTCATAAAATATATATATATATATATATATATATATATATATATATATATAGAGTATGGCTAATTTGCTGCCAGCAGTATTTCAGCAAAGTGCTGCCAGACCTGTTAGCCGTCCGATTTCACTTCAGATTCGCGTTCTGATGGGGCGCTGATCAGATTAACGGAGACGGAAATGTTAGAAAATTCGCTCCGTTGGTAGGGTTAATCTGCGTTACTCCCCCTTCCGCCTCTTTCTCTCTTTCGTTCGAACTATTGCCCCTCTCGCTCACGCGGCTCACCTCGTGCTTTCTCTGTCACGTCTGTGGTCTCTCGCCGCGCCGCGCCTCAGCGAGTTGAGCGTGCGAGCGGAAACCCTAAATGTTGATTGCCCATCTTGCTCGAGTCGCTGGTTGTGCTCTTTTCTCACTGGGGTTCCGCTCCACTTAGTTGTCGCTAGCAAGGTGGCACAAATTCGTAAGTCTCTCTCTCTTTGCCCCCTCCCTCCCTCCCTCTCCCTCTCTCTCTCTCTCTCTCTCTCTAGTTGTTGCTCTAAAAAATATTCGTTAGTCTCTTTTCTTAATACCAGTACTTTCTGACAAGTTTTAGAAAGAAAAATTCTTAAA
>JARJHM010000922.1:0-109083 GCA_033356055.1 Carex pumila
CACCACTCATCCCCACTCATATCGTTGATGGATAGAATGAGTGTTGGGTATAAATAGAGTCCTAGCTGATCTCTCTACATATACTCACATACAACCATTAAAAGGATTTGCTCTCATTAGCAAAAGTGAAACAGAGCGAGAGAGAAATCGACCCGACGAGCCTTGAAGGATCTAGGGTTTGCGATCATCGTTGAAATACTTGCTTGTTGACCACCATGAATGCTAGAGGTACGCTTATGTATTATGTTTTAATTTAATTATAGTATTTAATGTAATATCATGTTGTTTCAAGTTCTTGGGATCTTTAATGGTCTTTTGCTCTTATGATGCATTTTCTAATGCATAATTAAAGATGATCAAAGTGCTTATGTTCATGTAGTAATTCTACTTACATGTGGTATCAGAGCCTTGCTTGGAAACTTCATAATATTCATTAAATTTATGTAATAAAACTATTATAGATTAATCTATAAAATTAGAACTTGTAAAATTGATAATCCCCAATTGAATTGCAAGTTTCCGGGGAAGTTAGGGTTAGACTTGAAAGAATAATTTGAATGATTATTTTATGTGATATGATATTTAATCATCATATAGATATTGAATTGAATTGCGTGTTAATTCATAAGGCATTAAGGATACTCCCAAAGGTAGATCTGCTGCCCTTATGATTAAACACATTAAAAGTGCAAGCAACTTCCGTTATTATGTAAAATTGTGTATGCCCAAAGGTAGCACAATAGAACACCAACGAAATTGCTAATTAAAGTGCTTCAATAATGTAGTTTTATTTATTTATTTTTTTCTTTTCTTTTATTGCTATTGTATTAAATCATGAGACATTAAGTATACTCCCAAAGGTAGATACGTCGTTCTTATGATTTATACATTAAAGTTGCAAGTAATTTACGTTATTGTCAATTGTGTATATTCAAAGGTGGCACGATGAGACACCAATAAAATTACTAATTAAAGTGTTATATAATATATATTAGATATATTATATTATTAAGTTGTAGATCTTAACTTGTTAGGATCTAGTGTTATATAATATATATTAATATATTATATTATTAGGTTGTAGATCTTAATTAGCCCCAAAGGGTGATTAGGGTTTATCTTACCTCACTGCTCCTAAATCTGAATTAATGTTAAATTAGAAGATTCAAAGCATTAACGTACATCTTCTAATATCTCTTCCTAATTATACTTACATTAAAGCCTTCTTACCTCTTAAAGTGTTCTTTCTTTACTATCTCCCTAATAAAAGTTAAAATAAGTATAATTACTTAAAGTTAACTAATAGTAAACAAGAGAATTTTCTTAACTCAAAAAAAAAAAAACCCCTTAGTAAGAGCTGTTGTACTAACTTAAGAATGAAGCAATGTCTAGGAAAGTCGGAACTCGTAGCAAAGCCAAGTGCTCCCTGACTTTCCTGGTTGTGATTTCAAGACTTAGGCAACTGGCCGAACGGGTTATGAAGATAAATAAAATGATATTAAAAGTTTCACGTAAGAATTTTCTTTAGTTTCTTGTCATATTGTCTAGTTTGATCTTAAAGGTAGATGTAAAGAAGCTTGATCCTAAAGAATTAGAGTAATTATTTTACAAAAATAAGATGAAAATATCTATTTTATAATTACCACTTGAAATCTAATTATTCTTCATAATTTTTCTAAATAAAGGTTTCACTCCTGCCGGTGCCGGATTTGCATCAATGGTTCAGTTAGTTGTGACCTTTAATGGACTCAAATTTACAGAATGGGATGAACAAGTGCAGTTTGCACTTGGCTCAATGGATCTTGAGGATGCCATCCTAACCAAAAAGCCCACTGCTCTTACTAACTCTAGCAGTGCTGAAGAAAAGGCTCTAATGGCTGGTTGGGAGAAACAAAACATAATGGCATTGATGTTTCTTAAGATGACTGTGGCAACTAATGTCAAAATTTCGCTTCCGACTACTGAAAGTGCCAAGGACTTTTTAGAAAGTGTTAAAGCACAATCTCAAAGTGCTAATAAGAGTGTTGCAAGTACGCTAATGTCAAAACTAACCACCATGAAATATGATGGCAGTCTTACTATGCACCAGCATATACTTGAGATGACATCCTTAGCCTCAAAACTCAAGGGTGTTAGGATGACTATGGAGGAACCATTTTTGGTTCAGTTTATAATCAATTATTTGCCTTTTGATCAGTATGGACCATTCCAAATGAACTACAATACACTTAAAGATAAGTGGACAGTTCATGAATTGTCTGGAATGTTGATCCAAGAGGAGCAAAGAATCAAAGATAACAAGCCTCCCGTGGTCCACCTTGTGAACCATAATGGCATTAGCACAAGCAACGTCAAGAAATCAGGTGGTGAAAAATGAAAGAAAAAGGGTTCTCCAACCCAGAAAGATTCTAAAGGAACATTCAAAAAGACAAGCAAGGAAAGGTGCAACTTTTGCAAGAAAGTTGGGCATTTCCAGAAAGATTGCATGAAGCGTCGCAAATGGTTCGAAAAGAAAGGTATGAATAGTGCCTTAGTATGTTTTGAATCTCATTTTATTGATGTTCCTAATAACACCTGGTGGTTTGATTGTGGTTCTAGCACTCACATTTCTAATAACATGCAGGGATTCCTTTCAATCCAGACCACAAGTCTAAATGAGAGATCAGTGATGACCGGAAGTAAAGAAAGAGTACTAGTTGCGGGAGTTGGAATGTATCGACTCATTACTGACACCGGCTGTACTTTAGATTTACTTCATACACTTTATGTACCTACTTTTAGTAGGAATTTAATCTCTATATCTAAACTTGATAATTTAGGCTATGAAGTTAACTTTGGTTCAAATTGTTGTTATGTATGTAAAAACAATTGTGTGATTGGTAATGGAATTTTAGTTGATGGATTTTACAAGCTTTGTCTTGATAATGTTTTTGTCCAATCTCTATGTACTGTGCATTTTAACGTAGGAATTAAACGAGCTAACATAAATGATAATTCGGCTTACTTGTGGCATAAAAGACTTGGTCATATATCCAAAGACCGAATCCAACGTCTTGTAAAGAATGAGGTTCTTCCGAACTTAGACTTTACAAATTTTGGAACATGCATTGATTGTATTAAAGGGAAACAAACCAAACAATCAAAGAAAGACGCCACAAGAAGTTCACAATTATTAGAAATTATCCATACTGATATCTGTGGTCCGTTTGACGTCCCCTCCTTTAGTAAAGAAAAATACTTCATCACCTTTATCGATGATCACTCACGTTACGGATTCATTTACCTTTTGCATGAAAAATCTCAATCAGTTGATGCTCTCGAAATTTTCGTCACTGAGGTTGAAAGGCAACTGGAACGAAAAGTGAAGATTATTAGATCTGACCGGGGTGGTGAGTATTATGGAAAGTATGACGAATCGGGTCAAAATCCTGGTCCATTCGCTAAATTTTTAGAAAAGCGAGGCATTGTTGCGCAATACACAATGCCAGGCACACCACAACAAAATGGTGTTGCTGAACGTAGGAATCGTACTTTAATTGAAATGGTTAGAAGCATGTTAAGTCATGCTAATGTACCTAAGTATTTGTGGATGTACGCTTTAAAAACAACCATGTATTTGTTGAACAGAGTTCCTAGTAAGTCCGTTGAAACTACTCCTTTTGAGTTATGGACGGGAAGGAAACCGAGTTTAAGGCATTTACACGTTTGGGGTTATCCAGCGAAAGTAAGAATTTACAATCCACATGAAAAGAAATTGGATTTCCGAACCATCAGTGGTTATTTTATTGGTTATCCAGAAAAATCAAAGGGGTACTATTTTTATTGTCCTAACCATAGTACGAGAATTGTAGAATCCGAAAATGCTAAATTCATCGAAAATGATGAAAACAATGGGAGTTCAAGTCAACCAAGTGTTGACATTCAGGAAGTCACGCGGCAAGACATTGTACCTATTATTGTACAAGTGCCTATGATTTCGAAAAGAGCTGTTCCAAATGTTGCTCCACAACTTAATGTCAATTTAGAACAACAAACTAAGAATGAGGAAATTTCCATAAATGATGTCGTTAACGAAGAGATAGTACAACCCCAACCTATTAAATTGAGACGCTCTGCACGTGAGCGTCAACAAAATCAAATAGATGATTATTTGTACTTCAATGAATTAGAAATTGATTCAAGTATTGACGACCCCGTTTCCTACACTAAAGCCATACAAAGTGAAGACTCAGAACATTGGGTAAATGCTATGAAAGAAGAGATAAAAATCAAGTTTGGGATCTCGTTGATTTGCCTCACGGTTCCAAGAAAGTTGGATGTAAATGGATCTTCAAAATCAAACGTGATTCTAAAGGCAAAATCGAACGATATAAAGCCAGACTTGTTGCCAAATGCTTTACTCAGAAAGACGGCATTGACTACAATGAAACCTTTTCGCCCATCTCGAAAAAGGATTCTCAGAGAATAGTCTTAGCTTTGGTAGCTCATTATGACTTAGAGCTACATCAAATGGATGTCAAAACAGCTTTTCTAAATGGCGAGTTAGAGGAAGAAGTGTACATGAATCAGCCCGAGGGCTTTTCAATTGGGGGGAAGGAACATAAGGTTTGCAAATTGAAAAGATCACTATATGGGCTAAAACAAGCCTCACGACAATGGTATCTTAAGTTCAACAATGTTATTACGTCTTTTGGTTTTAAAGAAAACATTGTTGACCATTGTATATATACCAAAGTCAGTGGAAGTAAAATAATGTTTCTAGTCTTATATGTTGACGATATTTTGTTGGCCACTAATGATCTTGGTATGTTATATCAAACCAAGAAATTTCTCTCAAAGAATTTTGAAATGAAAGATATGGGCGAGGCAAACTATGTGATCGGAATTGAAATATTCTGCGATAGATCACAAGGATTGTTAGGTTTGTCTCATAAAGCATATATAAATAAAATTCTTGAGAGATACAATATGGATAAATACTCAAGTGGATCAGTGCCAATTCAGAAAGGGGACAAGTTTGGATTGTTTCAATGTCCTAAGAACGAATTGGAGAAATCAGAAATGAAAAACATCCCTTACGCGTCTGTGGTTGGTAGCCTAATGTATGCCCAGACATGTACGAGACTAGACATAAGCTTTGCCGTAGGCATACTTGGCAGATTTCAAAGCAACCCAGGGATGGAACATTGGAAAGCGGTGAAAAAGATACTCCACTATCTTCAAGGAACGAAGAATCTTATGTTAACCTACAGGAAGACCGATTGCTTAGAAACAATCGGATACTCAGATTCATATTATGCCGGATGCATTGACACACGCAAGTCCACAGGCGGCTTTGTGTATCTATTAGCAGGAGGAGCAGTCTCATGGAAAAGTGCGAAGCAGACTATTATCGCTGCATCCACTATGGAAGCCGAATTTGTGACTTGCTTTGAGGCCACGATACAAGGATTATGGCTGTGGAATTTTATTTCAGGGCTTGGGTATGTTGACAGTATCGCTAAGTCGTTGAAAATTTATTGTGACAACGCTGCAGTAGTCTTCTTCAGTAAGAATGACCAGTACTCTAAAGGTGCCAAGCACATGGAAATAAAGTACCTGGCTGTGAAAGAAGAAGTGCAGAAGCAAACAATTACGATTCAGCATATAAGCACTAACAAAATGATAGCTGATCCCTTAACCAAAGGATTAGCGCCCAAGACATTTATGGAGCATGTCGTAAATATGGGTTTAGTTGAGTGTACGTGATTTTGTTATTTGTAAAACTTTGAATTAATATTATTAAAGAGTTCATTGTTTGTTTGTTTCTATTTTATTGTTATTTACTTATGTTGGTATACCTTATTGTTATATTTAAATAATAATCACTTCTTTGCAAGAACAATTAAAATGATCATTATGTTAAAGCCCTTATGGTTTATATTAATTGGGATTAATATTGTGGTACATGGAAGGGAATGAGTCGATATACTGACTCACAACCGCCATGACTCATTTTGATTTTGATTAAGGATAAACATTATGTCATACCGAAATTATGAAATATATTGCATATATACTATCACTAGTCTTAAAGTTCATATATGTTATTAAAGTTATATTCATTACGAATTACTGAATAAGTGGGAGAATGTTAGAATATTCAGTTATTCTATTAAAGTTAGAATATTTAGTTATTCTATTTCTATAATCTATTTATGGAATTCCTATTTTGAGTAACCTATTTATTAAACATATCCATTTATATATGTATATATATTTTTGGAGAATGGTTACATGAATTATAATTGGATATCTATTTATGGATTAACCACCCACTCATCTCCACTCATATCGTTGATGGATAGAATGAGTGTTGGGTATAAATAAGAGTCCTGGCTGATCCTCTCTCTACATATACTCACATACAACCATTAAAAGGATTTTGCTCTCCATTAGCAAAAGTGAAATAGAGCGAGAGAGAGAAATTGATCCGGCGCAACCTTGAAGGATCTAGGGTTTGCGATCATCGTTGAAGTACTTGCTTGTTGACCACCATGAATGCTAGAGGTACACTTATGTAATATGTTTTAATTTAATTATAGTATTTAATGTAATATCATGTTGTTTCAAGTTCTTGGGATCTTTAATGATCTTTTGCTCTTATGATGCATTTTCTAATGCATAATTAAAGATGATCAAAGTGCTTATGTTCATGTAGTAATTCTACTTACACGTCCTTCTCCACGCGCGTGCGTGTCCACACGCTAAATCCTTGTCCACACCTAGCTGCTTGGTGTTTATATCTAAATTAACTACGAGATTATTATACATTTATTACAAGATGAATATATCTTCACTGCCAAATGTTTCTATTTATTATTTTGCACAAGTACTTGGCACTTGGTAGTGCATAGTCAAGTGTTTAAATTTAGAGAGAATTGTTGGTATAACCATTGAAATATTCTAAATTGCTTATGTTTTCCATCAAAACGCTCAAATTCCTTATCTCTCCTCGTTTTAAATTAAAATACTTTCTTATTTTCCATCAAAATATTCAATCTCTTATGTCCTCATTTTAAATTAAAAATATAGTTTCCAATTTTCCTTTTATTTTCATTAAATCTGAAAGTGTATAATAAACTCATTATGTGAGCCTGTGAGGTCTATCTTATGGAAAGTCAGAATTTTAATATAAAAATACTTAATTTAAGATAATTTTAAAATATCTAGTCTCAAACAAGAGATGTTTTCCGATTTGAATGAGATATAGCGGCCATTTTTATAAAAATATCTAGTCTCAAACATTTTTATTTTTTGACATACACTCTAAATAAAAAAAAAATTCTTTACAAAATTATTTAAATCAAAATACTAAGATATCTATTTAAAAAAGAAAAAATATGGCGCGCCCGGGGGGCTAGTGCCTCACTGGCCTTATGGGGCGTTCTAGGGGCTAGCGCCTCATTTATTATTTTGGGCCGCCCGAAACCCAGGCGGTTAGGGCAGAAATAAAAAAAAAATGATACACAGAGACATTTTTAAAATTAATTAGTTTTGTAGAGATATTAATAAAAATGGCCGGATATAGCGTTAAAGGAATTAAATCAATATATTAATGAAGAGAGATGTCACATTAATTACTTGAGTGATAGGGTCCAGAATTATACAAAAAAAAAAAAAAAGAAGCTATGTTTTGACTTAGAAAATGTTCAAATATCTCGTGTAGAATAGGGTTTGAGGTAGGAATAAGGTTACATTTGCATTTTCTGAGTATTTTTTCATATTTGGAAAATTTTCGTGATTTCAGAACAAAATTGAGCAAAAACAACACATATTTGCATATCTGCTGAAATTTCAAACTCTATCTCTCTCCTCTCTTTTCTTTCTCTTTCATCAAAGAGTTAATGAAAGAGAAAGAAAAGAGAGAAGAGAGATAGAGAGAGTTTGGAATTGTAGGGACTCTGAAATTCTCTTTGAAATTTCAGCGATTTGAATTCTGAAACATCTCCATACGGTTTGGACACAAACTGCATGCGTTTGAACTTTGAACTTTAAAGTGAAGAATAAAAAAATCCACTAAAACATGTGACATAAAAAGGAACGAGGATAAATTTACAGAAATATCCCTCGTCCACAAAAATTGTGTCAAACTCTTGGGAACTTGCCCAAAAAACCTTCTCTAATTAATGTGCTCCCAATTTTATAACCTGCACGGGAGAAATTTCTTTCTGAAGCAAAATAGGCAGAATCAAGGAGCCTTTTATATGTTTTTTGCTTTTTCATTGAGTTGCATCTTTTCTAACAAATGTGATTTGTAAATATTACAAAAATCTGAATAGGGATACCAGTATTCAGAGGCGGAACTAGAATTTGAATATAAAGAAGGCTAAACATCATTTTCAAAAATAAAAAATTAATTTATAACACAAAATCTTTCACTATTTGAGTTCATAAAAAAGATACAATAAATAACTAGCATCAATAAAATACCATGTCTATCAAAACTAAATGAGAAACATGAAATTCATATATTATTTAAATTTTGACCTATGATTTCCTAAAAAATCAAATTCAGCAATAATCTCATTTGTGTACAAATTATATATTAAAAAATAAATTATCATTTTTTATCTCAAAATTACAATGAATAATAATTTTAAAAATTAAAAAAAAATACAAACCTCAATTAAAATTAAATTTCACAGCTCTTCTTTAACTTTGTTTTTGTTTTCTGAATTTTTTCATATGCCGTTGGATTTCGCCCCTCTTCAAAAATTGATTAATTTTTTTTTTCTGTTTTGGTGAATTGGAAGAGCCGAAGAGATGTTCAATTGCTCAATGGGGTTCCTTTCTTTCAAGCATTCAATGCTCAATTGCTCAATTTCTTTCTTTTATTTTCTTTATACGGTTCACTTTCGTAATTCTAGCATGAAGTCAAGAAGTTATCTATTTTTTAATATTGATGGTACGCAAATTTAGGAGTCAAGATTGCAAATGGGAAATAAAAAAGTCAAGAAGTTGCTCCTTAAATTTTATTTTTAGACCCTATAAGTTTGTAATAATACATGTGTGGGTGGGGGGGGGGGGGGGGGGGGGGGGGGGGGGTTGGCTACCATGAACAAAAATATAACATTTACATGAAATTCTGTATACATAATTAAAAAAAAAAAAATGAAAGGGTGGCTTAGCACCCCCTCAACAACACTATGTTCTGTCATTGCCGCTATTGCTTTGAATTTTTAAGTACCGGAATTTCCTCCGAGTATTTTTTTAGAGACGGAAATATAAATTTCATATCAAATATTTGATATGAAAATATTGTGATATGCATATAACTGTGTTATGAATTTGTAAATCTATTTTAAAATTCAAACAATAAATCTAAATTGTTCAACATGATTTGCTTATAATATAATAACAGTAGACCAAATTTTATATTTTGTAAAAAAAATTTAGACAGGTAGAAAAGAAAGGCTATGGTATTTTGTTTAGCGCATATTGGTCCTCCTCTATGAACTCAAATTTTCAGTTTGAAAGTTTTAACAGTTGATCCAAATCTTTCAATATGGTCTTTATATGTATATGTAATTGTAAACTAAATTTTACATTTTTTAGAATTTTTTGACTATTTTTTGGATCATCCAGAAAAAGTGATTTTCTAACCATCTAAAAAAAATAGTAAATTAAAAAAAATGGAAAAATTTAGTTTACAAGTATTATGGAGATCATGTTAAACGGTTCAGATTTACTGTTAGAATTTTGAAAATAAAAATATCAATCCATAGTATGGACCAATTCGCACTATGCATAGTACCATGGCCTCCAAAAATTCTGAATCTTTCAAAGGTAGTGATTTTCTACCTATCAAAAAGATAAATGAAATTCGAAAAATTGTAAATTTGGTCTTCACTCTTCATATACATTTTCATATGAAAATCATATTTATGAATATTAAAAAAATATATATGAATTCATATCACGAATCAATCTGTAACAAATATGCATATTACAATAGCCTCACTCATTTCATATTTTCATTTTCAAGAGTTTGGCAAGAGATCGGTACACAAAGTTTCAAGGTGCATGTCATATTAGCTTAATACTGGAATGGTAGAGCTGTTTGGTAAAATTTCGATTTATTTAAATTAAACGCAATGACCATCCCTTGCTTGACAAAGACAATGTCTTGCGGGGCTTCTGATCCAAAAAAAGGGGCTCCCTCCTAAAACTTTTAAATGATTCTGCTCAATGAAAAATAATAAATAAATAAGGTACTTCAATTCAAATTTATCATTTTATACACGCGACAAGGATGTTTTCCCTTAAACTTATTCTGCACAGCACTTCAATTTCTGTTTGTTTCTACTTTCTACCCATTTGAACGGGTTTGCTTACGAAAATAAAACTAGTTGCACTACTGATTTTTATATCTATGTACAAACTACAATGATTGATGGCAAAAAGTAAGTTTACGGATAGGAACTGGATCTCCTGCCCTCCGGGATGCAGAAAATTTCTGTCCCCAAAGTCACTGCGGGGTGAAACCGGTTACTATTAAAGAGTTTATTTATTGTTATTATTTTTAAATGAGAGTCCACCCACAGTGACTCTGGAGGCAGAAATTTCCTGCCCCCTGGAGGGCAGACGATTCGGTCTTTTACGGATATCCCCTTCGATTGTTTTACCCGTGTGCCTCGAAACTAAGTTGAACAAATAACAATGATTGATGGCAAAAAGTAAATAGTAAAGTTTAAATGTCTGCATTGATGTCCCACATTTTTACTTTTGTTTTCAAGTTTAATCACACCATCTAAATCTCTCAACGTGATATCCATATTAACAATGGCGAATTTAGAATTTTCATTAGAAAAGGGCAAGAAAATAATGAATTGGATTTGAATAGTTAATCAGATTCAAATTTATTAGTTAGTTAATCGGGTACTAGATAAAAAAATAATGGTATAATTTCTAATTTTCAATGATTTGACTTCTAATCCTAATTACCAATTAGAACTCAAGAAATTTATTATAATGGTAACTCTAAATTTAACATTAATTACAAACCAAAAGTTCAGAGGGGGGAAAGTCAGTCCGAACCTATAAATTTGTATAAAATTTCAAAATCCAGAAAAAAGCAGTTGACCCTCCTTAGACTAGGCTGGGTTAGTGTTTGGTAAACGGTCCGGGCAAAACCCGGGCACGGGCACGGGTAGCCACGGTCACGGGCGTCACTGGCACACGGGCAAAACGGGCCGGGCATCACGGGTTTTTTTTTCAAAAATCCTGCCCTGCCCGTTTAATACCCGTGCCCGTCACGGGTTCGGGGGCAGGACGGTTCGGGTACGGGGGGCCGGGTGGTCCGGTCCGGATCCGGTTTTTTTTTCTGTTTTTTTTTTCTTCTTTAGAAAAAAACATAAATAAAAATAAAATACAAAAAAATAGAAATAAAATTCAGAAATAAGAAAAACAGAAATAAAAAACAGAAATAAGAAAAACAGAAATAAAAAAACAGAAATAAGAAAAACAGAAATAAAAAACAGAAATAAAAAAAAGAATTTAAAAAACAGAAATAAAAAACAGAAATAAGAAAAACAAAATTTTAAAAACAGAAATTAAAAAACAATATTTAAAAAAACAGAAATGGGGGGAATTTGGGTTTAAATTTTGAATTTCAGACCAAAGGTAAAAAAAAAAATCTGCCACAGGCACGGGCGTCACGGGTATGGGTTACGGGTACGGGGGTCCGGCTTCTCACGGGTATTTTTCCAAAAAACCGGGTCCGGGTCGTTTAATACCTGTGCTCGTGTACTCGTGTACCCGTGCATACCCGTGGCACGGGCACAGTCCGGTCCGGGCACGGTCACGGGATGACCGGTCCGGGTTGAGCCCCTATATATTTACCAAACACTAGGCTAGGTCCGCCCCTATATATTAAAATGTGCTTGGGGACCAAAATTTATATTCGTAAGAATTTATTTACTAATTTTTTAAATATATACAGAATTGTTGTTTTTTGGATGATTCAAAAATGATGATTTTGTACTCATTTAGGCTTTGTTCGGTTACTAAGTTGGAATGGATCCAATTTGAATGGCCGAAATACTGTTCCTGTGGGAAAAAAGAATTCAATTTGAGGGCCTGTTCAGCTGCTCCCCACAAAATACTGTTCATGTGGGAAAAAAAAATTCACTCAGACTGAATTTTTTTCCCCACATGAATAGTAAATTTCAGTTCAAAAATTTCCTATTTCTATCCCTATTCTCGTTCCCACTGTGCAGCCGAACAGGCCCTGAGTGAATAACTTTTTCTACAAGAACAGTGAATAGCCGAACAGAGTCTTAAAAAAAATTCTAAAAAATATATATATATTTTGATCTCCAAAAAGGCAAATACATATTAATTACTATGAGATCGCGGTTCATATTATCTATATGAACTTTGAACGAAAATAGAAATATAAGACATGAGTGAGGTACAAATCATTGGCCATTTGAATTCTACTCAAAAGTAAAAATACCAAAAAATAATAAGTAATATGCAAAATTTAAAATTAATTAGGTTTCTGTTCATATCTTCTCTGCAGTAACTCAGATCTTGAGTTTATGTAGAACAAATATGTACCATTCGGTCAGTACTGGCACAATTATTAAAGGAACCTATACATTACAGACATAGGCCGAATTGACCTTAGTTCTTATTGAACGGTCAATATTTCAACCTCAAAATCTGTGGTAGCGCAGAGGATATATACTCCTACAAATGCTGGGGTAAAACTTGTAGACGAGAACTAAAATGCAAACAGAGGGATCTCATCACATTATCTGTTGCCTTGGCACCAAATTAATGCAGAGAGATATTTTTCTAAATGGATGAAGGAAATATATATGTGCATCAATCGAACTTTATCCATCAGAAATAAAAATACAGAAATGTTTTTAAGAATTTAGGATAAACGTACTCAAGTTCATCAAAAATTCACGAGTTTAACCTGAAACCATGTTAGATTAGCTTCAGAATAAAATTTTATATTGATTTTGTTATATTCACGTGCCATGCATATGCAATTTATTTTAAAAATTTTAAGTTTATTTTCGTACGTAATAATACAAAAAAAAAAACCATGTATATATCTGTATGATGAAATTTTACTATGCATAAAGGTATCAATCCAAATGCAAGATAAATTAGCAACATAATATCGATAATTGTCCATCCAACATCTGAGATAATTTAAAGAAATTAATTCTTATTCTATTTTTATAAAAAAAAAATAGTCAATTTGAACACAGTGAAGTGTTCAGCATTTTCGGCCTGAATATTTTTAAATATCGTTCGGCAATTCTCTATTCTGCCAATATTTCAAGAATCAGTGTCATTCAATATAAAAGTTTTTTTTTTTTTTTGAGAAAACATATGATATAAAAGTTATATATTGATCGAATGACTCTTGTGTTTTGGTACATCTCTTTTTATTTTGAAGATGTGTTTAAGTTTCAAATTTATACACATTTATAGGAGATTGATGAGTTATTTTTAAACATATTATATTCTACCAATTTTAAGCACTTCTATTTATACGAAAGCAGCTATTGAAAACTACAAAATAAAACTCAAATGCATAATTCATGAAGCAGGTCAAACTTAACTATCAGAATTCATCATCTGTAAATATCTGACATTCTTTTATATCAATTACTTCATCTTAGCTTTATTCCTCAAGTAGATACTTTCAGAAAGAAAAATGCAATTTTTTTTCTTTCAATTTACAAAATCTAATTAAATCTGACTAAATTGGAATTCATATTACATTTCAGATCCGGCCCATCCATTCTATTCTGGCACAAGTATTAAAAGGGGTCAGGTACATTTCACTTGGAAACGATGCTACAAAAGTAGAACTAGGTGTTCTTAAGTTCACCAAGTTATTTGGTGAACTTAAATTTAAAATTTGTCAAATTGATTTTAAATAATAAATTTAAACTGTTAAAACTCACTTATCTTACGAGCGATACATTTATATGTGAAAATTTTAAATATTCGAATTAATTTAGTATAAAGTCAAGCCGTTAAAATTAAAAGATAAATAAATTTATTTTTTGAAATTTTTGTAACCACCTGACTTTATACAAAATTAATTTAAAAATTAATTTTTTCACATATAAACCCATCACTTGTAAGATACGTGAGTTTTAACAGTTTAGATTCGTTATTTGAAATCAATTTGACAAATTTTAAAAATGAGTTCATTAAGAACACCCTCGTTCTACTCGAGCTACAATGTACTAGGGCTGAGCGTTGCCCACTCTGGATTTAATTTTTTTTTTTACTAATATGTTATTAAATTGTTGTTCAATCTGAAAAATAGTTTGCTAAAATTCTAGAGCCCAATTTACCCAATAGCAATCCAATTTCCTTTCTTATTTTCATTGCAGTCACCTCTTTGGCAGACAATTTAATCCTTTTGTTACCAAATCGTTAGTATTTTTGTTCTCTTTCATTGCCGATCTCTTCTCCTTCATTTGTACTGAATGGCAAATAAATGGTTTGGAAGAGATAATAATGGTACTAACGATTTGGTGATGGAGTCAAACTAAAGTAAGCTATTTAGTTTAAGGGCTTTATTGAATTAAAAAGGAGTTTAGGATATGAACCAAATTTAATAGTTCATGAGTGACGGAAGTAGGACGTGTCTGATGAACATTGGACCCAAATCAATCTGATATCCGTTTCGAACCGTCCGATTCATTTTGTGATCATTGCGCTTGATCCACACAAATATTGAAACAGTATGTACAAATTATAAAGAGAGCGGACATACGACTAATTTGAATACTTTTAATATTTTTTTCATCTCTGACTCAACTCAAATCCTAACTATGTCTCTCATTTCACCTGTATCCAAACTCAAATATTAGAATTTTTTGGGCGCAACCATGATAGAAGTTGATGTAGCTTCTTTCAACAATGATAGCATAATAATATGTTTTTTATAAAGAAAATATTTATTTATGGGAGAATAGAAATTGAATTTATAAATTATAGAGCTAATAAGAAGAGCAAGAGAATGTAAATTGTTGAATGGATTATTGGATTACAGGATGATCTACTCTTCTAATGTCATGTGTTATTTATAAATAACACAGACACCAGTGAATTTACATTCATGATCATTAAAATAATATTCATAGCCATATTTACCGTTTGCAACTCAATAGAAAAATGCAATTAATTAAATCTCAAACGGACAAATACAATTAATTGCGTATCAAAGTTCAAACGGACAAATACAATAAATTGCATAGGAAAGCTCATATCAATATTTCATTCGATTTTATGTGGTGGTAAATAATGAACTTCTATGCATAAATTAGATCAAAATAACATACTCATAAATAGCTCTATAATTCATAAAGTTAAAAACCATTAATATTAAAATAAATATTATTTAAATTGAGTTTTAAAATAAATTTCTAACAATCCCCCACAAAATTCAAAATTTAATTTAACAAAAAATAAAACTAAATAAATAAATAAACATATATATAAATATTTCTGCTATCATTGTTTATACTGTGCATTGGGCAAAATGTTTTGATTTCACTTAGTGTCAATAATTTTAGTCCAAGGAGATCGAAGTGAACCAGGTCTTGAACAACGATTCCTTTGATCGGAACTTACATTATTACACACATAGTACAGAAAACTACATCGCGGGTTGTGCGTTTAAGGCCATGCACATTAACTTGATTTTTTCATGAGAATATTCTACGGGTTGCCTAAACTCAGTAGCCGCGGCCTTTTATATATGGTCATTCTCATATAGAAGAGTTCCCTCTGGGATGTGTGTAGAGTCACATCTCACGAATTACCGACTTGGGATACTCATCTTATTACACTACACAAAAGCACTGATCACTATAGGGATGGGTTTGGAACATAAATTCCACATCTAAAATATTTTTGTGCTTCTTGGGCAACCTATCTGCTTGTTCTTACCCATTGAACCCCCTTCAGGGGATCGCCCATCACAGAGGTTGGGTTCCCACACCAAATTGGCCCATTAGGCTAAATCTCATCCCCCCTCGATGACTCTAGGACTTTCCTCCTATATACACATGGTCTTTAACTTTTAGTCCATCATTAACATTTTCATGTCAATGAATTATCATTTATTGCTCAAGCATGCAAGTAAACTTTCTATTGATAAAAAAAAGACTTGCAAAATAATATTCACCAAATAATTATAATTAGAAATAATGCTTTCAAAAATATATCATTAATTTTGTAGCATCATGTGACATAAAATTAATTACACATACTTTAGAAGAAAATATATGAGCTAACAATAATAGTATTTTCAATAGAATGTCAAAATCATGCATTCTAATACAATCAAAGTAATTTAAGATATTAGGATATATTAAGCATAGTATATCTCAATAAATATTTATCACCCATGTCATGATATATTTAAGTTCTCATTTTTTTTTTTTTGCAACATACGAGAAAACTATAATGTAATCCCATTTAATACATATTAGTCATAATCATAATCAAGTACATATATAAGTTATCATAATAAATTAAATGAGTACATTTTATTTCACACCTCCGCATTTCGTATTCTTATCATAATTTCTCATAAATTAAGAACATCTATATCAATATTTATATCATACATATCATAGGGTTAGTTTAATATTTTCATAACATTTTAATACCTACAATTTACTATATATAATATTATTCTATCATTTTATGAAACTAATAATCAACATTGTGCAATTAAAAGTTAGTTAATGCATTTATGAATTTCATGCCACATATGACTCGGCTAGGATATGTTTATAAATATTTTAATAAACATTCCAACACTCATATATTCTGTTATATATCAAATAATAAGATTGACATCTTATGAATCATGTAAGCTAATTAGTCATCATGATTAATTGATTAAAATAAACCTCAATCAATAAAACTGATCACAATTATTTTAATTATTATTTTTTATTATACACCCACATTTATCTTTCTTCTTATATCAAATAATATTAAATATTTCAATTTGCTTTAGTTATCTTCCAGACTATAATAAAATATCTCACCTGACAACAAAATATTAAATATTTTGATTATAAAATTATATTTATAAAATTGGAATACTACAATATTTATCAGATTTGTTTTACATAGATGTCATGGATTATTTTTATTTAATCTGAAAATAAGACTGACATATTCATTTATTTGGCAAAATAAACCATTCGATATCACAATTCTTACTTTTGGCATCAATGAAACTAATAGTATAATATTAGAGAATATATATTATTATGGAACATTATTAAATTGTGATATTTTTATCTCTGTCTGTAATTTATTACTAATCATATTTGTTTTACATTATGATAATTTTTCTTAGAAGTTGGTAATAAGTAAACTATAATTTTGATCATGAAAACTTTTTTTTTTAAATATATATATTATCTAGATTGTTTTGTATAGTTATTCAAGAACAAAATATCTCAACATAATTATATATTTTGGTTACTATGACCATAAGAAAGTATTAAAATAAGGCCTCGAATTGCAAATGTAGATTCCATTTTAAAATTATAAATTGACTGGATAGAAAGTCAAGTTTAATTTACTAATGTAGAATATCCATTTGGAAATCAGATTTTATTGTCCCTTAAAATAAAATTAAGGATATCTACAATCAATTTAATATTGATTAGACACACACACACACAAAATGACATAGCATTTTCTGATTGGACAAGTGAGAATGTCTTTCAAGAATATAACTGCTTATTATTCTCTGTTCAATATTCCCAGTCATTAAATACATAATTATAAACATTAAAGATATAATTACCTTGATTAACAATTTAATTAGAAAACAGCCATATAAATTCAAATTATACTATACTCTTGCAAGTCACAACTTTCTTAATATTAAATATAATATTTCATCTAATTATATGGCATTAATTATGGTGGCATCAGATGAAGGTAATTATAAATATTAATATTGATTAGACAGGTTGTACCACTTTGTTAATTCCTTTATTTTTTTTTAATTATATGAATCTAACACTTATTTCATGTGTTAATTTAAGAAACAAATGCTCATAGTTTCTTTTGATTTCTCTAGTCATCCAAGAGGTAATCAAGGTGGTTAATGAAATTAATTACAGAGGCAATTATAAGGGCTTTTCAGTTTTTCTATTTATAATAATTAATTATAATTAATCGGTTATGAAATATAAGAGTAATGATAAATCATTGCTCACAGTTAATGTTTCTTCATTAATTTTTTTTTATTTAATGGTTTTTTTTTTTTGATTTACCGATGAACCTAAAAATTTATTTGTATTATGTTGCTAACTTTATTTTATTTACAAATAGGAATTACTAAATAATCTAGTAACTCCATTCCTTTTTTTTTTCAGAAAATAACTTGTAACTCTAATTATTGAGTTAAGATTAAAAAATCAGATTTCTAAATCTTTAATGAGAATTCTGAGAGCTTTGTTTTTTTTTAAATAGTTTGGTAGGATCAGTATATTAACTTTTAAATTTTCCGCAGTATTTTTATTGTAACACACACATATATATATTTTATTGGAGATCCAATTTCTTTCATTAATCGTTAAAGCTTGAAGAAACTGGAGTCTACAAAATATAACTATAAATAGAGTAAAACTAATATACACTTAAGTGTACCGTACACTTAAACTCTAGGACAGTACGATTTTTTTAAAAGTCGTGTAGATTCTTCAAAAGTCGTGCAGCACGAATCTCAAAGCCAATCCTAGAGTTCTAGGATTAAGTGTATGGTTCAATCGGTACACTTAAGTGTATATTAGATTGACTCCTATAAATATATATCAACCTATAATATACATTCAAATAACTTTATATTTAGCTCATAATCTAATTTAAAGAGTTTAAATTAGAAGTTGAAAATCCAGATTTCTGGATTTATTTTAATTACTATCCAAACAATTAACAGAAGTGTAATCAGTTTTATTTTCTTTCTAATAATCATATTAAACAATGTAACATAGATCAACTAAATTAAAATTGATCCACGAATTAATTCTACAATATATAAGATAATTAAAATCAGAATTTTAATTTGATCAAATTCAGATTACGGGTTATTGCCTTAGATTGTTGGAAAAATATTAACTAACTAACTAATTTTAAATCTTAATTTTGATCAATAAAATAAATAACAATTATATTAAAAATATAATCAAGAATATAATTAAACTTTAATATCTGGAGCTGCAAAATGCGGACCTAAGACAACTTCCCGTCCTTAGCGCAGGAATAATCGGTTAAGCTTGACCTAAGTTACGCCGGTATTCCTCTACCTTCGGGCGCAACCGTGGTAGAGGTTGATGTAGCTTCTTTCAATAATGATAGCATAATAATATGTTTTCTATAAAGAAAATATTTATTTGTGAGAGAATATAAATTGAATTTATAAATTATAGAGCTACTCTTCTAATGTCATGTGTTATTTATAAGCAAATAACACAGACACCAGCGAATTTGTGCAGTCATGATCATTAAAATAATATTCATAGTCATATTTACCGTTTGCAACTCAATAGAAAAATGCAATTAATTAAATCTCAAACGGACAAATACAATTAATTGCATATCAAAGCTCAAATGGACAAATACAATAAATTGTATAGGAAAGCTCAAATCAATATTTCATTCGATTTTCTGTGGTGGTAAATAATGAACTCCTATGTATAAATTAGATCAAAATAACTTACTCATAAATAACTCTATAATTCATAAAGTTAAAAACCATTAATATTAAAATAAATATTATTTAAATTTTGAGTTTTAAAATAAATTTCTAACAATTCGGTCTCTCCGAAAAATAAAATTTGAAGACCGAATTGGAACTTCGATCCTTATGGTTTTTGTAAAATAAAAAAATTATATTACTTTACTAAAATCAATTTAATTAATTATGGTTTGTAAAAAAAATTCCAAATATTACCTCACAGTTCATAACTTCGTATCATTCACTGAATTTTTTTTTTTTTTTTCTTTTGAGGAAAAGTTCATTCACTGAATTGGTACAGCAGAAGGGACACAAGAGCATTACTCAATTTTTAATACCTCACTAGTCACTAGGTACATCTTCTTTCATATATATAGAATAAACCCAGCCGTGTGGTCACACTCTGCTACCAACTGCTGTGATTCCTTCTCTGCCACCTCCATCCCAAAAGAAGAAAACCAAGACATATCCTCAAAACAAAAAAGAAACAAAAAGTTCAAAAAAACAAAAAAGAAAGGAAATAGGAAAACCTCAAGTTAGTTCCATAATCAATGGGGAATTGCCAGGCAGCTGAGGTGGCAACCGTGGTGATCCAACATCCCGGTGGCAAGGTTGAGCGGGTTTATTGGTCGATCAGCGCCAGTCGAGTTATGGCCGATAATCCCGGTCACTATGTAGCGGTAATAATCACTGCCCCATCTTCTTCTGCTGAAAACAACGCTACTGGCAATAGTAGTGTCGGTAGTAAACATAAGGCAAGAAGGAGAAAATCTGGCACCGATGATCTTGCACCGGTGAAGCACCTAAAGCTTTTGAGGCCAGACGATACACTACTCATGGGGCATGTTTACCGCCTCGTCAGCTTCGAAGGTTTGTTTCAATCTTTATATATTTTTAAGTTGCTAGCGTGTTTTGTGTTTTTAATTATGGTTTCTTTTTGTAGAAGTGGTGAGGAAATTTGAGACGAAGAGACATGCCAAGCTAAGTAGACTTGTTCAGAATAGTATTTCCAGTACTGGCACGGAGATGTGTAGTAGCTCTACTCAGGGAAGAAGAGAGAGCAGGAAAGAACGCCAAGGTGGCGATACCATGACAACAGAATCAGAGAAAGATGAGGTACTGGTAAGTTGTTAGTTACGGATAGAAAATTGTTTGACTTCTTCTCGTAATTAAATATGTTTTGGTTTTTATTCTTTTTGTTTGTTTGTTTATTTATTTTGTGAGCAACAAGCCGTTAATTAGGCGGTTTTAATCTTTTTTAATGTCATTGGAAGAGAGTAAATGGTTGAGAAAACAAATGCCCTACGGGCTTCAAATAAAATAAAAATGCATTCTTCGTCAGTAAAAATGGACAAAAATTCTTAGTTTAATTTCCAGCCCATTTTAACAATAAACAATAACATAACTAGTGAACAGTGATATGTTTACTAAACATTTATGCCCACAGATATTGAAATTTATCTGAAGTATGGCTAATATAATATCAGTGTCATTTTAGTCTATAAAACACCAATTTTAAAACCTATCAAGTTGAGTTCAAATAATGAATCCAAATCTTTCAAACTAATTTACTTTATGAGTGATGCGTTTATATGTAAACTTTTTATATTTTGAAGTTATTTTAGTATCAAATCAAGTGACAAAAAAATTAAAAAATGAATGTATTACAATTAACTTAAAAACTCAAAATTTGACCGCTTGACTTGATTATCAAATAAACTCAAAAACTTATAAATTTTATATGTAAATGCATAACTAATGAAGTAGATTGGTTTGAACGGTTTGAATTCACCATTTGAACTCAATTTGATACATTTTGAAGTTGGTGTTATATAGACTAAAATGACACTGATGTTATATTAGTCATACTCATTTATCTGTATCGTATAAGACAATATCATAGAATATATCTGGATGTCATGCTTAGTACAGGTGCCTTAGGTATTATTTTTCCGAAATTATTTTTTACCATCTTTGAAAAAAACAAATAATTACTATTTTTGAAAAAAAATTAAAAATTACCAGGTCTATAATCTGCGGATTATTGGGTTTAATTTTTTTTTTCAAAGACAGCAAAAACAAATTCGGATTACTTTGTGGGTAAATGGTTGCCCAGTTATGATTTGAGAATTTTGATATTCATCATCTTATTCTAAAAAATATTGTAGAATATATCCAAACCATTATTCTTTTTGTTTTTTTTAGTCTGCTTCGTCTGCATTAACTCAAAAGATGTCTGATTTTAAACGGAGTTAATCCAATCACAGGCTATAATATTAATGAAGATCTAATCTGTACGAATCTTAAAATAGATCGGACGGTCCAGATGCATTAACTCAAAAAAGAATCCTTGAGTTCACGCAGAGGATATGAATTCATACGTGAGACAGTGACCAATTAAATTAAAGAGAGATAATTGAGCATAGATGACAGACTGATAGGTCTATCTATAGCTAATTATTTGTTTCTATTTTTTGCGTACTTCATAGCTACTCTTTTATTACAAAGGTAACAGTGAAAGGAGTCCGTGATTGTCCTGCCTCATGTCACCATCAAGTCTTTGTTTGTTCAAAGTAGCGTGTCACCATCAAGTCAACACACTCTCATTGATGGATTTTCTGTTCGTTCAGAAAACCCTTTTGGCAAGTGATATGTTTCAAACAAATTCTTGCAAATTTCAAATCCCGTCGGGTCTAGTTGTGTGTTTCAGAAGGAGTGTCAGAGACTGAGACTCCGTAAGTCCGTATTATTTCTTGCGTTGCATAGATTTTGTGGTCCAGCATTACTCAAGCTCTTCAATTGTACGAGCCAACGAGGAGAATAATTATATCTGCAGAGAATATGGTTCGTTTGATTCTGATCGGATGTTTAAGTTACGCAGGCTTTTTATTTATTGAAATTATTTAAAAATAATATAGAAAATTGGATGGAGTGTAGAAAACTTTTATCAATGATTCAGATTTTCTATAACAATGGTTTAGTATGCACATAGTAATAGGATTCGTAAATAATTCACAAATTATTCATAGTAATAGGATTCGTAAATAATTTACAAATTATTTATAGTAATAGGATTTGTAAATAATTCACAAATTATTTAGATTTGAGCTGTTAACAAATCAATCTGTGTACTATTCGATATACTCGAATTATTCTCGAGTTATATCCTAATTATTCTTGAGCCAAAACATTTCCATTATATATAATTTTTTGGCTCTATTGTGGGACTATGATCTTCGGTCCGACTCAATATATAATTCCGAATTATACATGAATTATTCTCAAATCACAATTTTTTTATTCTGCCGAACTTTTTCCGAATCATTAAATTTTCATTACAAGAATGCATGAAATCAAAGAGTTTATGAGCTTAATTTGTTATGTAATCTTTTGTATAATTGTGTGGCGTAATGTGATAACTAAATAAATTGAATATTGATTGGGTTGCTTTAGAATTGTCTAAAGAAATTGAATTTATGATTCATATAGATTCAGCTCCTTCTACAAAATAAAATCTCCTCCATCTAAATTTATACATTATTTTGAAAAAGTTTCTTTAAATAAATTCTTTATATAAAAAATTATGTTGGTTACATGACTTACATCTAATGCAAAAGCTATTATGTGCTATGTCTCAAATGTGAGCCATTTTTGTAAACAAACAGCAACTACCTGAACAAACCATGTCCACGACAATGACCAAACTTGTTATTACACAGCAAATATAAAATTGTCAATTAAATTGTCAATTAATTTGTTATTACACTACTTAAACTGCAGGCTGAACCAACTGGTGATAAAAGCGAAGAGGATGCAGAGACCGATGAGTTGGTTGCAGTGGCACAGGCGTTGATATTGAGTAGCAAGTCGTCGGGATCACGCCCCGGTCAATGGAGGCCGGCCTTACAGAGCATTTCTGAAGTCGCCGGAACCTAAAAGGTGGCGAAAATATCTACTAGAGAGATCTTTTGCTAATCCTCTTCGGATGGGTTCTACATTATGTTTACTACCTTATTTACTTAGTAAATAGTTGTATCATAGCTTTTGGGTTGGAATTTGGACGGATTGGTTAAAATGAAGTGTCATATTTGTTTAGATATCAGTCTTAATTATGTCATCATGTGTTAACTAGAAATCACAAACCATATATTTGTTTGGAAATTACAGCCTTAACCTTGATGCTTGTTTGTAATTAATTATATTTTTAGGGAGCTAAACAATTTAACAGTTGATTGTAAAACAAAGTGAAAGTTGATATATGCATGGTAATAATTGATGTTTAGATAAAAGCTATCATCTAATTTTTTTTATCAACCCTAACTAGTCAGCTTGACAATCATTCAAAAGTTAATTATTAGTTGAGAGTAGAATTAATTTTTAGTCTAGTGGCGAAGATTGAAGACTAGGGCTGTAAATGAGCCGAGTTTGAGCAAGTTACCTCCAACTCGAACTCGGCTCGTTTAATAAACGAGCGAGTCAACTCAAGTTGACTTACAACTCGTTTAATCAATGATAGTATTAAAACACAAGTTCAAACTCAGCTCGTTGTCAACTCGAGTTGGCTCACAACTCGTTTAACCAATGATAGTATTACAACACAAGTTCAAACATATTTTACACGAATCTTAAAGCACAAATAACAGTCTAGAGGTTCAGATTTGATTATTTTGGGATTTATTGTGATTAATACTATATAACTTATGTAACTCGAGTTATAAATGAGCGAGTTGGGGCCAACTCGAACTCAGCTCATTTATTAAACGAGTTGGCCAACTTGAGTTGTAAATGAGCCGAGTTAAACAAACTGTAAATAAGTGAGTTACGAACAAGTTATGAGTTCAAGCTTTTTTGCCCAGTCTTACTGAAGACTGTCCTTCGTATGAAAAACTATTTGTGTGATTTGTCCTTTAAAACTCTAATGGAGATCTTTTGTAGATATTAAAACTATTGTGTGATTTGTTCTTTAACTTTATTTAGAAAAATTATGAGCAAAATTTCACTATATTGGGTAAATGATTGTAAAATGAATTTGAGACAAGAAGATAAGAGTGTACAAAATAAAAAAATATATATTTTTGCCACTTGTGTGAAAATGCTTTTGTTGCAAACGGACCTTTTAAGGAACCATTTCGTAATATTCTCTTTTTTGTTATCATTTTAAGAAAAAAAATAGAATGATTTAAATTTGTACATAATAACTAACTACCATATTTGCATACTTATTTGGGGATGTTTTTTCTGATTTTTCTAAAAAAAAAAAAACCTTAGGCTAAGTAAGGCATACCCACCCCCCCCCCCCCCCTTTTTTTAATTACCACCCCAATAAATTGGAATT
Source organism: Carex pumila (assembly GCA_033356055.1). NCBI lineage: Eukaryota > Viridiplantae > Streptophyta > Magnoliopsida > Poales > Cyperaceae > Carex > Carex pumila. The sequence goes on from JARJHM010000922.1 coordinate 25,137, forward strand.
AAATAAATATCACCGAAATTACTAAATTTAAGATTTTGCCACGTTCACATAATGGATTTGCGGATGGATCGCCACCCATTAGCGTAATGGATTTGCGGATTGACCTGTTTCTGACCTGACCCGCTCGACCGACCCGTTTGCAAGATGGTATTTAGTTAGCACTCAGCAGCTGGATGGTCTGAACAATGAAATGCTTTAAGATTCGTGCAACGCATTGACCTACCAGTGCTGATTCCAATATAACCAATTGATTTTTTAATTTGGTTAATTTGTACAAATCGATCTATTAAAATGTGTACAAAAGAAAAATAAAATAAAATAGAAGAATAAATATATATCAATTGTTTGTGTCGTATTTTAATTTAGTATTTTCAATTACATGGTGTTACATAATTTATATATATATATATATATATATATATATTTTTAAAATAAAACTTTTAATTAGATCGTACATACCTAAAATTATATGACGTTACAGTCTTCTTCTCTTCAAAAAGAATTTTGCTCCCAAAATTCAAATATAACAATTTTTTTACATAAACTAAATAATTTTAAATTATTATATAAACTTAAATAATTATTAATAAATATATATACATTTTTTTTTTCAAGGTGTCACATACTTTCCTCCTTCAAAATGAGTTTTGTCCTCTAAATTCAAACACAAGATTGTAAATACTTATACCAATTATAACTAAATGAAACATCTCCTTCAAAATGAACTTTCTCTCAAAATTCAAAAATTATATTGTAAATACTTATACTAATTGTCACTAAAATGTAACAAATAAACATATTTAAAATATTCAAGACAAAATAATAATTCCGATAGAAATTTAAGCACTTAAAAATTCAAACCAACCTAAAAATCCTCTTTAAAGCATTGGTAGGTCAATGTGTTGCACGAATCTTAAAACATTTCATTGTTCGGACCATCCAGCTGCCGAGTGCTGACTAAATACCATCTTGCGAACAGGTCGGTCCGCAGAACTATTTAGAGAACGAGTCGGTCCGCAAAACCATTTAGAGAACGGGTCGGTCAAGTGGGTCAAGTCGAAAACAAATCAGTCTGCAAATCCATTACGCGAACGTAGTAAAATCTTAAATTTAATAATTTGGGTGGTATTCATTTAATTTAGATTTATTGGAGTGGTACCTTGAAAAAAAAGGGGCAATACCCAAAGTCCCAAACCCAATGCAGTTCGTATCCCTCCAGGTACCTGAGGTGCAATTAATAAAAATGGACGGTCCAGATTAATTCCATCCAGGCTAAACTCAATCCGGTATCTGTTGAGTCTGGGAGAATGCTTTGAGATTCGTGCCAAGTGAAATAAATGATCCAGATATACCACTTGCACCTCAGGTACCTGGGGTATTGCGGATTCCACCCAATGTACACTCTGGAGTCTGGAAAGCAGGAAGTTTAAAAAATTCTTATCTGCTCCCGCGCACTCTTTCCGAAATCATCCAAATGAAAATAGTTATTGAAAAAGGTATCTTATAGATTAGACGGATTTTGATTTTGAGTCCGATTTAGCACGGAGCCACGGGCTAAACTTTGCTCCTGCGACCACAGATTGAGGGGGAAAATTTTGACAGGTCCAAAGACTCGATCCTTCTAAACCAGGCCGCGAGGCCAGGCGGCCCAGACGGCCAGACCGGTCACGGATTTTTGTGAGGTGGCTTTGGAAAATGCATTGTCTCGGTGCAATGAGAAAAATCCAGAGCGATTTTTTTAGGAGTGCGGGCAGTCCAATTGGCATCGACCAAATTCTGTTCGATGCCTGGTCGGAACCGTCCAATTCACATCACATTATGTGCCAACTTGATCCGCATAAATTTTAAAATTATCTACGAGAATCCGATATTAATCAGACGGATTTAAACTGATATCAGACCGAATTGGTCAGATGCCCATCCGCCTCCAGACCTCCGTTTTTTTTTTTTCTTTTTTTAATATAAAATACAAAGGCAGTGTTCTAGAAGGAAGGTACATATTTTTCGAAGTAAAAAGTCAAATGTTATTGCACAAAGAGAACGCCGAAAGAGAATCCAAATACTCTGAGGTAACAAAATATTTCCGTTTAGATCGGACTGTCCGATCAGAATCCGGACTAATCTGGTGCGAGGTGGAATGCACGGATCCTTTAAAAGTTGTGCGGATTCTGATCGAACGGTTTAGATCTAAAGATAAATATTCTGTTAACTTAGGTGATATGAATTCTAGCTTTCCTCATTCCTTCGCTCAGCTTTTTCAGTGTTGCTTGGAAGTTGGAACGCTATATGCTTCTTGTTTTTTCATAGAGAGAGAAAGAATTATTTGATCACATATTGGTCTTCAATTTCTTCGCAATATCAGGTACACCGCAATTTCTTTTCTGCTCTCCATCTTTTCTCCTCCTCGCTTCTTACTGCGACTGTAAACTTTAGTATAGACAAAGAAAGGAAGAACCAGTTCTGAAACTCGAGACTTATATATAATTGAATCCATTTTATTTTACACCAGTTATTTTCGAATTGTTGGCTTGTGCAATCCGTGTGTGAATATCTATATGCTTTGGTTTAATTTGGGTAATTCCTTTGCTTAAGTTTGTTTATGAGCATTGATATTAGACACAGCACAGCTGTGCATAATTAGGACAGCTTAGAAGAGCTTAATGGGTCTGTTATAGCTTAATGGATCCGATATTATGTAGTTAGTTACAGCTACTGTTATGACTCTATGTGCTGCTGTTATAACTCTATATATAAACCAGAGAGAGTAATAATGATTGATTGTTATTTCATTAACCTTCTGTCACTGACATCTTCTAGCCTATATATAGAGTTATAACAGCAGCACATAGAGTCATAACAGTAGCTGTAATTAACTACATAATATCAGATCCGTTAAGCTATAACAGACCCATTAAGCTATTCTAAGCTGTCCTAATTATGCACAGCTGTGCTGTGTCTAATAATTGAACTTTTTCTGATTACTGAAATCAGATAATTTGCTGTGAATCTGTTGTCACTTGGGATAATTTGAACTTCCGTTCCTTTAAAATGATCCAAGTTTTGTTTAGTCTCCCTTGTTGACTTTTAAACTAATAGGTTCTTTAGACTCTTCTTTGGCTCTTCGCAATATCAGTCAACCATATGCGATGATTTATTTACAAAGCTATTTATATATTTAGTGTTTAAAAGATAAAATGATAATTAGATACTTCTTCACAAAGATCATTGAAGATGGAAAGGAATGAAACAGTATCTTTTGTGATAATGGTTTCTCAAATTAGATACTTTAGAGATATCATTAGCCTTATAGATTCGTTGTGTATTAATTTTCATTCAATTTGAATGTCATTTGGTATTCTATCAGATGACATTTAATATGTTAAATATGGACTGTTGTAAATTTCAAGTCCTTTGATGAATGGTAGCATTAATCTTGTCACTTTTGATGTATATCATGTGAATTAGGTGTGGGTTACATTTTGATTGTCAGATTTCACAACTATAAGTTATCTATTATGATTATCAAGACTGTCGACTTAATCTATTGTCAAGGGATCTCAACTATTTTTGGTTGGAGGACAGCGGAGGGGCCGGAATGGAATGAAAGGGAAAGAAAACTTTATCAACTTTTCCTGTTTGGTTGTAAAATTTTAGGAGCTCATACCTTTTCCCCAATTCGGAGTGTGACAGAGGAAAAAAGTAGCAACCAAATAAGTGCGAGGGTGGACAAAATAGCAACACCCCTTTCGACATTATATTATGATGTCTCCTGTGTAACCTCCCTTTTGATTTGCCTCCCTGTAGCCAAAATGGTAAATAATAATACCATCTTGTTTATGCCTTTAACAAAATATACTGGCATTTACTATTTAGTTCTTTCTCTGCATTAAACATTTGTTGGATCTGTTTGTTAACAGTACTGACATCCATCTGTTACATTTTGCAATCAAAGTTTCTTAGATTGTTTTTCCCTCAACTAATAGCATTTTTTAAAATGTTTTCCTTATTGTCTTCAGATAATGGAAAACATAGAAGGGGACGAAACAGGTGGACTTGTTTCACAAACAAACTCAATAAGTTATATGCCATTTTTGAAAGAACAAGGAATGATCAGTGTCTTTGCTGCCCTTCTCATCTCTATAGCAGTATATCTAGTCCTTTCTTATACAAACTCACGCAAAAACAAGCAAAAAAAGAGAGGTATAGTAGCCGATACCAGTGGGGAACCGGGTCTTGCTATGCGAAATGTAAAGTTTGACTACTTGATTCGTGAACCATGGCCTGGTGCTAGTACATTAGCATCTCTCTTTGAGCAAGCTTGTGAGAAGTTTTCAGAACACCCTTATCTCGGTACAAGAAGGTTGATATCGAGAGAGGTCATTGAATCAAATGATGGGAGAAAATTTGAAAAGCTGCATCTTGGGGATTATGAATGGGAGAATTATGGGGCAGTTTTTAGCCGTGTGTGTAACTTTGCTTCAGGGGTTGTGCAAATGGGGCATGATTTGGATTCTCATCTTGCGATATTTTCTGATACCAGAGCAGAGTGGCTTATTGCTTCTCAAGTAAATCTCTGTTCTTTTCTTTTGGTCAATGCTTTACATAAGTTATGTTCAGTGCAAATACTTTGTTAAGAGAAAATTGTCTCCGTGCATGAGTTACCTGAAGCATTCATTTGCATCCGTAAATATCTGGCAAAATTTTAAATCAGAATTCAAATCTGGAATGGCAGTTGGGTACTTCCATTGTTAATTATGGATTTAAATTGAGTAATATGGATCATCTTATATGCATATCTGATCTGGATATTATATGCAACACTCACCGAAGACGATGAAAATAGTCCTATAGGTTGAACTATCTACCTCTTTGCTGCTGGATTTAGGCTATGCAAGTTTTTTTAGTTATAAAGTTCGGTGTTGACTTATATGGTGTTTATTTATTCAGACTGAATTTTTCCACGATTTTTACCAAATATTTGGACCTTTTTTCCCCAGGAGTTCTTGATTATTCACTTTCCATATAATTCCTAATAGAAAATTAGTTAGTTCCTACATGCACGTTGAAGACTCCTTTGTTCTCTTGGGCAAGTTGAATGGAGATTATTAAAATTTTGCAATGCATGAATAAGATATTTTTCTTGGGATAGCATGTCATGTCTTAATTATATTTTTCTTGTACAAATTTCAAAAAAGACACTTTGGTTCATTACAGGGCTGCTTTCGTCAGAGTCTAATAGTGGTAACAATATATGCATCCCTTGGTGAAGATGCACTTGTTCACTCGTTGAATGAGGTGACGTTTCTTCTTCTTTTTTTCAATTTGTTTCAAGCTAGAGAACTGTTTAGTTTCTTTACAAGGAAGCAATATTTACATCTCACAAACCAACTTGATGAATTATAAGGTCCCAAACAGGAGTTTAAGAGTAATCTTACTAGTATCAGATAGTTTTCCTTCCATTACCTTAACTTTTCTTAGTTCTTTTATTCAATTCCAGACACAGGTATCAACCCTAATATGCGACTTGAAGCAACTGAAAAAGGTAGCTGCGATAAGGCCAAGACTCGTCACTGTTAAAAATATAATCTATTTTGAAGATTATGAAGAAGTTGGTGACGATGTGAAAAGCAAACTAAGTGATCTAGCAGTTTTACCATTCCATGAAGTTGAGCAACTTGGCAAAAATAACCCAACACTGCCACGATTACCTGAAAGCAACAATATTGCAGTTATTATGTACACAAGTGGGAGTACTGGTCTGCCGAAGGTTTGTTTAAATAAAACAAGAATATGATTTATGTTTAGAACTAAATTGTCGTTATTATCGCTAAATCATTCATTTCAACCGATCTTGTAACGCTTGTATTTTTTTCATATATCCACGATTTTTATTATTGGTTGAAATTTTTTATGCATTGATCTTTACCAGAACATAGCCAAAATATCTTTATATTTTCTTTTGAAGAAGAAGAACTTGACTGAAATATCACGGCTTGTTATATGGATATGACATCAACCATATTAAATACATTTTCTGTATTGATTGTCAGCAAAATTTTACATTTGTTGTAATATAGATATTTTATGTCTTAATCCACTCCATGTTTATAGGGAGTTATGATATCACATGGAAACATGGTTTCTTTGGTAGCTGGAGTTCGGACAGTTGTCCCGAAGATAGGCCCTGGGGATGTATACTTGGGCTATTTGCCCCTGGCTCATGTTTTTGGACTGGCTGGTGAGGTAAAAACCTTCCCATAATCTCTGTTTTTTCATTTCCTTTCTTCATTAATTTGTCAACTTAGTCACTGGGAAATATGTTGTACTTTATTGTGTAGTATAGTATACCATCTCTGAAACCTGCATGTTTTGTATGGTGTTGACTAAACATTTGTGGGAGTACCTTCACACCTTCAGTTAACCTTCATTTTTATCTTCTTGTGGAAAAGATTTTTGGATTGATTACCCTGAAAAAGACTATAGACATCAGTGACTGGATTCTAAAAGAACACTGGCAATAAAAACAAAGGATAAAAAAAAAGTATAGGAAAAATGTGAAAAAATAAAAATGTATTAAACAGATTATCTTTACCTTTGCTTCATTTTGTTCCAAGTAATTTATTATACATAGTTTCTTTGTCTGTATTTCCTTCAGTTGGTTGTTATGTCCTTGGGTTGTGCAATTGGATATGGTTCACCCACGACAATGACTGACACATCCAACAAGATTAAAAAAGGGACCAAAGGCGATGTCTCCGTGTTAAGGCCTACTCTTTTAATTTCCGTACCTGCAATCCTCGACCGAATCAAAGATGGAGTTTCCAAAAAGGTTCTTGTCATATTATTTAAAATAAGTTTAAACATGTGAAATAAAAATTTGTCTTAAAAAATTAAGTAGATCCAATTACCATTAAATTATATTTATTTGTTTAAATATTAGTCTCTGTGTCTGCTTTATATAGGTAGAGGAGCAAGGTGGTATGTTGAAGAAGCTATTCAGCCTAGCATGCAACAGGAAACTTAAAGCACTTGAAAGTGATTTCTGTGGTGTGTCAGGTGTAGAGACTTTTATTTGGGATAAATTTGTCTTCAAACCTATCCGTGCTTTGCTTGGAGGTCGTGTAAGATTCATGCTCTGTGGTGGGGCCCCTTTGTCAGCTGATACTCAAAGATTTGTTAACATATGCCTTGGGTAATTTTGTACTACTTTCCTCTGTGTTGACTGTTTATCTGAAATCCATTTTCTTTTTTCATTGCAATTAGATTTTAGATATTTACTTCAATCACAGATTTATGTTGCTAAAATAATAGATACGATCAGGCCCTTTACCATGCAGATTGTTAACATACCGTGCATGCCTGTTCCACTTGCAAGCAACCACTCCTTGGTACTTGCATTGTACCCCTCCTTAGTCTGTTTGGTGTATCTATTGCTCAAATAAGTTTGAGCACAAGCAAAATCCGGTTGCTCTTGAAGCTTAAATTAAGGCCTGGTTTGACAATATTTTAGCAGTGTGTCATGGTACCTTCCTTTTATTTTGCTTGGTACAGAACTCCAATTGGTCAAGCATATGGGTTGACCGAGACAAGTGCAGCTGCAGCTTTTACTGAATGGGATGATATGACCGTGGGTCGCGTAGGCCCACCTCTTCCTTGCTGTTATATCAAGGTTTAAAATCGAATTGTTTTTTTATTTTTATCATTTTGTACAGTCAGTTACTCAATTCATAAATTTTACAAAAAATCGATGAGTTGTAGTGATTTTGGTTAAAAAAAAAGAAAAACAATGGGTAATGATGATTTTGATCAGTCCCCAAGCTTGCTATGCCATTTTGTATAATGCACCATTCTGTAGATATTGGACTATATGATTGTGCCACTTTTGATAAGTTTTTGTATATTATTCCATGTGACATACACCTTTTATGAATAGCAAGACAAGGCATGGATAATAACTGGCATGCCATTATAAAACATAATTATATGAAACTCTCTAGAGGAAAAAAAGTCAAGAAGAATAATTAGATCTTTTTAATTCCAAATACGTGATATTTAACCTTTTTACTTGACATATATAATACAATGAATGTATACGTAACTATATCAATAAATAACAAAATGCAGCTTGTGTCATGGGAAGAGGGTGGATATACAATTTCAGATTCTCCAATGCCTCGTGGTGAGATTGTAGTTGGTGGTCCCAGTGTGACAATGGGTTATTTTAATAACGAAGAAAAAACCAAAGAGGCTTACAAGGTGAGCTCTTTGACTTTTTGAATTCAGGCATCATATCAATTAGTATTACCGGTTGTAGTTATCTCTGGTTGCCATAATGAGGGAGTTGTAAGGACAAAGATGTTGCTAAATAGATAGATCTAAATGGACCTAAATTGTGAAAACACTTTGGCAATCAAGCCTGACCAAGGTCCAGGACAATATTATCATGATAATTTTCGGTTGAAGTTCAGATGAGCGGTTTCTCCCCTCTAATGTGCTATAAGACCGACAAGCCCAGTTAAGCATCACATGAATATTGATCCCCAATCTTGCAGTTGAGCCTCGATGGAGTCCCACTTCAACTATTGCACCTCAACTGACCTCAACCACATATGCCTCTTTTAGGTGCAAGTGATGTTCTTGTGCCAATTATGTAAGTCAATACTAAGAAAAGTAGGAATACTGACTTTTAGCTAATTTAGGTGGATGAGAGAGGAATGAGGTGGTTTTATACTGGAGACATTGGCCAGTTCCATCCAGATGGTTGCCTTGAGATCATTGATAGGAAAAAGGATATAGTCAAGCTCCAGCATGGTGAATATATCTCTCTTGGAAAGGTACTTTCTTTTATCTTTCTTATTTTTTTTTTGTATTTTTCAGATTAATTCTAGGAATTTTCAAATTGGAATTAAGATCTGATATTTTTTGAAGTCCTAAAGTCAATGGTCTTGTTGAAATTTTGGTGGTAAATTGTAATATGTTATTAGTAAAAAAAATATATATATATCTGTTCTACAATTGGAGCACTACAAATTTTCTGGGTTTGACCAATTGTGCATTGCTATAGAGCCATGTTCTTCATTATATAACTTGTCTCACCATACCCTGTACTCTCTGTCTGTCTGTCTGATGCAGGTTGAATCAGTGCTAGCAACAAGCAACTATGTGGCAAATATCATGGTTTATGCCAATTCCTTCAACTCGTACTGTGTTGCTTTGGTTGTGCCTGTCCGTGAAGAACTTGAAAAATGGGCAGCTAATGCTGGTGTTGCATACCAAGCTTTTGAAGAGCTTTGTGAAAATGAGAAGGCCACAAGTGAAGTTCAGCAATCTCTTCTCAAGGTTAGTCTCCACGGACCTTTTTGTGACAGGTACTAGTGTGGTTTGGAATTTCCAATTCTGTGACATGGGGTTATTTCACTAGATCCTGTTCTAAGTTCATATAAGATCCTTACGAAGACCAGATCTTTAGAGACAGCCAAAAGAAGGTTGTTCTCAAGTAAATCCATATTAACGCTTTATTTTGATTCCCTTATTTGGGAAAGCTATTATGTTATTTTCAAAGTTCTAATCTCTTATGAAGTTGTTCAGTTTTACTCATTTGTTTATAAATTTGTGTTTTTGTTTAATTCTTGATTGGATGCAGGCAGCAAAAGCAGGTAAGCTTGACAAATTCGATGTACCTGCAAAAATAAAGCTATTGCCAGATCCATGGACACCTGAATCAGGTCTTGTTACTGCCGCTTTGAAGATTAAGAGAGAAGCCATCAAGGCCAAATTCAACGAAGAGCTGCAAAAACTCTACCAATGAGCTTTACCAAATTAGGTTGTACATAAATAAATGTAGATGTTAAATCAAATGGTAAATACAGTTTGTATATATTTGTGATGCCCTTTGGATGTATTAAGGAGTCTGACTAATATAACATTAAGTGTAATTTCAATCTATATAATACCAACTCCAAAATATATTGAATCAACTTTAAATGGTGAATCCAAATCGTTCAAACCGATCTATTTCATTAGTTATGCGTATATCAAAATTTATATTTTTTTTGAATTTATATCGTTTTTTTGTGTGATGCACTTAAAGAGTTTCATTTATCTTTTTATTTTTTCCATTTATATTGTTGCTGATAGTTTTACACATAGCTAGGTGCATTTGAGAGTGAAGGTGCTTATCTGCAGTCTCCTTAACCTGGCCGAAATTCGGACGTTTGAACTTTTGAGTTTAGATTCGGACCGTCCGATTATAATTTGCATGAATATTAAAGATTGGGTGAATTCCAATCTGATCTGATCGGTTCGAATTATAATCGGACGGTCTGGATCCAACTTGGCGGAGACGAAATTAAGCTAGACGATCTAAAGTTTTGGGGTTACTTGTAACTTGTAAGGGTTATACGGATGGACAACATGCTCTCTACCTTGATCCAACGGTGGGAAAGCGCTTACTGAGCAACTCGGATTTAGTGTGTGTTTCTTGTGGGATACTAAATGATAGCTTCCCCTTTAAATCATTTTCGACCAGTGAATGATTTATGGGCATAGCGCCGTTTTGACAATTAATATTTTATCTTCTTGTTTTTTTACAAAAATCATTATAGAAAATGACGTAATTACTTGTATAAATTAAAAGTGAATTAACCATAAAAAAACATATTGAATGCAAATTATCATGAACATTTTTACAGTCAACTTGTAATTAAAAATAAAAATAACATAACAACCTCGAGTTACAATAAAAAATTACATCAATGGTAAAAAAAATGTGTAGTTGCCTAATTGGTAAAAAACAATGTATGCTTATATTCAAAGCAAAATTAAAAGAAGGAAACAATATCTAGCAATTATGGAAATCAAATAATTAATAAACGTTTCCAATATTAATTATGTATGAAAAGATATGACAGCTGAAACGATATTTAAAGAGATTAAAATTATTCACACATTAAAAGTTTTTAAAGATGTCGTGCTAATACTAAATAGGTACATCTACTTTAATTTGTACAAAATTCCATTGAACGGTTGAAATTTAATCTGATCCTGATCTGATTTAAATTCTGTTATCGGACAGATCAAATTTAATGACGGCGCTGTAGAAAGTGCCACCAACCAACACCAAGATTCGGATAATTTTAAGCAATGATTTCATCGTTCTACTCCAAGTTTATTTACACTTCAACATGTTATCTTTCTTTTTGCGAAACATATTGCTTTAATGATCTTTGAGTACAAAATTGGAAAAAAGAAAAGAAAAGAAAAACCCACTCTGAAAGTCCGATTTTTATTTTCCGACCGAATTTTAGAATCCGAATAACCATGATTTTTTAGCCGCATCCGTACTGTGAACTTGAACGACCACTTGAAACAATGGAAATAAATTTGCTACGATTCAAAGGAATTTCAGGATTTCTGTTATTCTAAATCCAATCGTTTATTTTTTTCTAATGTACGAATCTCAATAGAAGTTTTTTATGCACAAATTTTAAAACAAATAAATAGTTGGATGTGGAATAACAAGGTCTCTACAATTCCTTTGGATCATAGCAGAAAACGATATCATGGCCGAGTTAAAAAGAAATACCGATCCAAATTTGAGACCTATCTTTGAAAGTCCCTTTTTTTTTCTTGTTTTCAGAATTTGTCAATTCTGATATGTATTTTTCCAAACAAAAATATTTCCTCAAAATTGTCTTAATAGGAGCAATACAGATTTTCGGTTTATTTTTGTCCACGGTAACTGAAATCTTCTTACAAAATTTAGAAATTTTCAGGCACTAACAAACAAAAGAGGAACAAAATGTCTCAAATATCATTCAAAAAATTGCAAATTATCTCCCTCAACTTTAATTCAGAGGTAACAATGTGGTAATATGGGTTTGAAGCTTACTGATTTATGTAATTCGGTATGATAGTAGACTGGAGTCAATAACAAATTAAAATCAATTAAAGCTCTTTCAAGCAATTGTTTAGCTATGTTTCTTCATCTGTTGAAGTACTTCTGGTAGGGAGAGAAGAGAGAGACGGGCGCAAGAGGATATACAATGCAGGCCCTACAAACGGTATAAGCGCTACAGGGACAAGCCAAGAACCTTTACTTGTCCTGCCAAAAAAAAATCAACAATATTAAAATTTTGATGTCTTTGAGCTCCTGAGTACCGTCTGAACTGTTGAAGCATTTGTATGGTCCAGGTACTTAGAATTCACCAATGATTTGGCATTTTATGGTCTAGAACTTAAATTCACAAAAATATTTGGCATATATGGCCTAGAACTTCAGAGAAAGGGATATATCATAGATGTCAAAAGTTCAAAGTTTACAACGACAGATATGTCCATGAAGTTTCTTATTTAAAGAAACTTAAGTTCCGAATATTTCCTAAATTAGAAATATTCAGCTATAGCATAATTAATTGGGAGAAATGTAGATGGTTTATCTAGTTTGAAGCATGTGTTGATATCTGAAGTTTATTACGAGTGCAGTAGAAATTTTGTTTTATATTGTGCACATCTAACCAAGGATCTGAATATAAAGCTTAATTACTAGTTTTCTTTTATACCTTTATTCACATATTTATTTATTAATATATCACTTATTTATTATCCTCACCATCCCCTTGCTGTTACATCGTTGTAGACCCAAAAAGGAGCAAATGTTGAGAGGAGAGTAAAATCTATGGTCGTAGCATGTATCTGCAAACGAGAGAACAACACAACCTTGTCAATTGCTAAGGTCATATAAACTAATTACTACTTGCATCCCTGATATTAAGCTAGCATCGATACACCAAAATCAATTGCAAGTTGAGGGAAACTGAGGCTTAAATATACGCCTAAAACAAGCAATATACTTAAAACCAAACTAATAAAGAAAACATACAAATTTGCTCTCTTTGAAATATTGAATGAACTCCTTCCATGCATCCCCACCGGCTAAAGCAGCATAACCTATCAGTCCCAGACCAGCTCCTAATGCTATCTGAAAATAATGGCCCCGATGAAGTATAGATAATGTCAGTAAAAGGGGTGGGAGATGTGGCACATAAAAAATAATAAAATAAAAAACAACAACCAAGACCCAAAAAAAAAAAAAAAATTAATTAAAAAGCCGTACACATTTTCACCTATATTTGTTTACTTTTGGAACAATAAATTAGTCTCAATAATATCTACAAACTTACTAAGTTTGCTTGAAATTTATTTTTTAAGTTGGTGCATCAACTGATTCTTTTGTTTTCTACTTCTTATTACTTGCTTGAGGTTGCTTTTTTAAGTTGGTGCCTCAACTGATTCTTTTGTTTTCTACTTATTACACATGTTTAATTTTTATGAACTCTCAAAAAACCACTTCTGGCCAAACAGGCAAATGCCCCTCCCCCCAAAACAAACCATTCTATACTGTATCGCTTTGTACCAAACTGCTCAAGCTCAGTACAACAAACCCTGCAGTACAGTCCCAATCCGTCTGTAAAGACCCAAAAGGTACACCATTTTCTTTTGTCTTTGGTTTTGTGTGGGGGCCGGTTGGGGTTCATTATTTATTTATCCATTTTCTGTTAGTTTCATACCCCTGCTGTGATCCTTGATTCGAGAATATTCAAAGGCCACTTGCTGATTTCCTCTTCCTCAATAGGCGGGGGAGGTGGCTTCCATAGCACAAAATACGGGATGAGTGCATATGCACCCCCAAAAAATGAAAACACAAGAAACGGCCACACTGGTACCTTGCTTCTTGAACTGTCATTGGAACAATTTATTAAATGGTATAGAATACTTCATCTTAATACAGTGCAATGATACAATGGATTATGACATATTTATATATAATAACTTATTTCATGTATAATATGAAAATGGTAGAAATCATGAATTAACATTATTAAATGTTGGTCGGTAAACATTACCATGGATCAAAGTAAATCATCAGGGCACTAACTACCCAATTGTGAAATAAGCCCCAAATCAACTCAGTCAACTCAATTTGGCCTGAGGGGCTAATTATCTGAATTAATCCCATAAAGAAAAATATTTTGAACCTCTCTTGCCAAATTGAACTATTGATCATGCAATTGAGCATCAACTTGACCAAAGTTTTGACTTGTAACTTTTCATTTGTCAAAAAGACTCAACTTTGATTCAATTAACCCAATTTTGCCTCAATAACTCTTTGTAACTAAGACTCAACTCCAAAAAACACCAGAAGAACTAATAATGAAACCAAAATGTTGTATAGCCAGCACCAGTGCACTGTATCAGTCCAGAATAAAAGAATTTACCTTCTGCCAGTTGGAAGAAGCAGCATTAAGTAAAGCAAAGGCCACAGACCCATAATGTACCAAAGTGCCACAAGCACCTCATTCATTGCAAACCCATCATCTCCTCTCAGCTTCAATAGCTTTTCCAAGAAATACCTGTCCCGGTACTGCATCCATCAAATGAAACAAGTTTCTTTCCCAATGAGACCAAACTGAGGATCCAGTTGCAAAATCAACACCTTAATCGAGTTAACTCGGGGATAAATTGCACATTTTGCGGCACCTTATGCATATTTGAGGAATATTCAATCTACTATAATCACAACCTAACCTGAGTAACCAATCATTCAATTTATGCAAGTGCTATCTGATTAAATCCTACCGGAGTTTGGTTAGGCGCGAGTTGAAAGACGTAGTACATAAGCCCGGCCCAGAGCCCTAGTAGCAAGCCCGAAGTGACCCAGTCATTCCAGTTGTTACCCCCTCCTCCGTCGTCATTCCATTTGTTACCCCCTCCGCCATCATCTCCTCCTTTTGAAACCTTGACTTCATTTTCTTTTTCTTGAATTTGCGTATCAAGCTTTAAACTTTTTATTGAGCTTCTTTTCATGGGAACAAGGCTACTTGCAACACAGGAAAAATTTTGTGGATCCAAGATTTTGAGGTGTAGTGGGACGCGAGCTTTGTGAAGGAAGGTCGGAGTTTTGGCGTTTAGGAGGGAAGGAAAGCTGCATGACAGGATTGGGTTTAGTTTGTAGAGTAGCAGCATGCTATATTGGGGGATAATTTCTTCCGAGCAGTGAGCACGCTACCAAGTGAAGATTCTGGAAGGTGGATGAATGGTGAGCGAAGTGGATTTCGTCTTGCATTGGCGGTTCGGGTTCGGCGTAATAGCGTGATCCGGCCCAATATATATATATATATTTTTATCTATAATAATTAATAAGCATTTACAAAATTAATTTAAATCTACGGCGTTGTTAATATTTACTTTTTAGATTAGAATTAAATAAAAATGTTCGAACAAAAAGAGTACCGTCCGATGGGAATTTACAAAAAAAAAACAGCTCTAGGTAGAAATGAGTTTAGTCCATGCTACATTTAGGGGTGATTAATGAGCGACACGCGAGTTGGAGTATGTTCGTGCTCAATTCATTGTTTAACGAGTGAGTCGTTTCGAGTTGAGAAGATAATATTGAGTTGACAGCTGTGTTTGTGTTCAGTTCGTTAAATGTTCGAGTTGACTCTTACTCATTAAGCAACTTGTTAAGAAATTAAGTTTGTAGCAATTTGAATTTTATTTCGAGTTTTTTGTTTTGCATACATTATTCAAAAACTAATTAATATTGATAGAATTTAAAAAATTGTCATAATTTAACCTGCTTAAACAATACACAATTTAACAAAAATTTGTTTATGAGCAAATTTAATAAAATCAAACAACTATCTTCTTGTTGATTCTTATTACATGTCACATGCTCACAGCTATCTCCTTGTCATAGACTTATAAAGTTGGATTTGGATTTGATCCAATTGGGATTGAATGTAATATGAGATGTGATATAATTTCATGTAACTCAGTTACCAATGAGCGAATTGAGGTATGCTCATGCTCAGTTCATTGAGTTAATGAACAGATTGATTATGAGTGAGTTGTTAATGAGCTTTTAACAAGCGACCTACGTACCAATGGTTCGGTGGAACACCTTTTTGATCCGACCAAACTCCCTGCCACAAAGAATCCCATCAAGAATTGGGAATAAATCTGTTGCAATCTGAATTAGATGAATAGTATTCTGAAATCTCTACTTTTCCAAATCTAACTGTTCAACTTTTTCTGTGCACGCATCAGCTAATTTGTCTGTACACGCATCTCAAAACAAATCAACAGTTAGATTTGAAAAAACATAAATTTCATAATACTGTTCATCTATTTCGGATTACTTTGTCACTGATTAAATTCTCAAATAATTTGAGACTTTGAATATAGAGGGTGATAAAACAATAATCATGAAAGGCTATTGAATTTTTTTAACAATTTAGTAAACAACAAAATATAAACTGAGTCTTATCATTTTTATAGGTATAATGCGTTTATTATATAAATTATACTTTTAATATTAAATCTTAAGATTATCTTTAGAATTTATTGTCAAGCGATGTATTCTATTTAAATTAAATTAAGCATAAAGTAGCGCAATATTTTTCGTATAGTAATAATTCATAGTATAAAAATATAATTAATGTCTAAATTAATACCAATTGCGGCTAAAATTTAAATTCGTTGATTCTCAAAATTAATGCACATCGTATTTCACTTATGATTGATTGACATTATACTTAATTTGCAAATATTTCAATTATATTATTCACAAATAATTTATAAATAACATTTTAATTTAAAAACAATTATTCCTGCAAATAATAGTTTGACAAATTATTCCACTTATAATTTTAATAAAAGTCTAATTTAAATATATATATTTTAAATTCTACTAAATTAGACATGTTTACAGAAAAAAAAAAAAATTGGCCACGCACTGTGAATAGTAGCGAGGCAGGTTAAAAAAGGGGATCCGATTCCGCTGCTCTCCAAATAGAAGGAGAGCAAGATATTGTTATTCAAACTGTAACCATTGATTTTTTTCATGCACGAATCTCGACACAGATAAACAGTTCAATTTTAAATAACAAGGCCCTGCTCTCCTATTTGGAGAGTAGCGGAGTTGGTTCCAAAAAAAAGGTGGCACTGTGGGTCATTGAATCATACCAGTTATGCATTGTTTAGAGATTTTTCAATAACAATGTTACAATGCCATAGATCTAAATTTAAATGACACAGATAAAAAAAAAATGATGATTAAGCAGTGCTTAAAAAGAATTCGTATATGGACCGTTAACTCAAATTTTGATTTAAGATCTGGACCGTCTAATTTAAATTCGAACTAATATTAAAGGGCCCTGTACTTTGTAGGCGTGGGTCAGATTGATCCGAATTTGAATCGTACGGTGCAAAAATTAACTCAAACAACGCGTTAATGCACAGGATGTGGATTCGTTTAAAAGAGTGATAGTCTTAATTTGATAAAAAAGTTGTTCTCATAAATTATCAGAATTTACTGCTTATGATCTATGATAATCTTTTTGGCCTGCCTCAAAATAGAAGGACCCCTAAAATTTTAATTATTACTTTTTACCTTCCATTCAAAAATTACGATTCAATCATGTTTAAAATGACCTATGTAACAGATCTATCAAACTACGGGAACATTAAATTTTTTTTTTTTTGAAAAATAATGGTATATACCACCGATTTTATTTAAAATTATAGCATATCTGACATAGTACCTAATTGATACTAAAATCAAATATGACAAGTCTTATATAATTATTTAAAACAGAAACAAAAACAAAAGAAATACAAAACCTCGTAACATACACACAACTAAGCAAGGCAACAACATAAGAAAGTACAAAAAACATCAAAATATGCATAAAAACTAAGTACTGTATATCTAATAAATCTTTGGAACATTAAAAGATTTAAACTGCCAGAAGGATATGAAGATGGTTGGTGAATATGAAAGATCAATCGCTGTGTTCTGATAATTTATTAGAACTTCTCTATCCTCGTATATTTCTTATCGTTCATCCAAATTCTGATAATTGAGAAGAGACGACCATAAAAAATTTAGACGCTTTGCAATTGATCTGCAGCTTAAAAATTTACATAATTTTAAAGATTACGCCGAAGTTTATTCTCTTTCAAGACAGTCTGATGTCTTCTAAAAATAACAAGATAAGATCCGTATATATAATCCTTATCGTTTCTTAAATAAAATTTGATAAAATACTCCTTATTGTTTCTAAATAAAAAAATGCTAAATATAGAGAGGACATAGCAAAATCTATAGAAGGCGCTATAGACAGGTGACGTCCTTTACTAATTTTCACAAAAAAAAAAAACTATTATCAAGCTTCAAGAAAAACTTGTACAAATAAAACAAACTTTATAACAAAACTGTTCACCTCTCGTGAATGAGCTGCACACTTGATACATAATCACGACAACTGTAACAACTGGTGTGATCCGGTCATTTATTTTGAATTTCTAATGCATTAAATGAGCATGGGTCGAATTTCACATACAATGGTTTTTTATGACGCCAATAATTATAAAAATATATGGTCCGGTTTCTCTTGATTGGGATGACGAAAGGTTCAATGAACATCGCATAAAAAATAGTGCTACAATCCTCTCAAGTCTCATCTATTTCTTGGGGATGCAAACAATAAAAATTGAACTATAAATCAATCGAGCTATCGGGTTAGACTAATTAATCTCGAGTTGATTCGAGCTCTAAACAAACTATTTTGTTTGTATATTCTTACAATATTTTAAAATTAAAGCACAAAGTAATTAGTAGTTATTTTTATATCACATCTTTATTATAATCTATCAATATCAATATTTTGTTGTATGAGTGATTTCGAATTTTGTACTCACTGAAGTTGGTAAAAAGAAAAACAACCGAGAAGCTCGTTCATTTGTCTATTTTACATAGGTATAGTGGGCCCTTTGCTTATCGAAGTATTACGGGCTTATCGGACGGCTGGAAGCCCATCAGATCCCCTTGCACCCGTTCAGAATACCAGTACCGAGGATCTGCTTTAAAGTAACCCAATTTTTTAGTTTTTATCCGGACCGTCTGATCTGCTTTAACACGAATATTAAAGAACCGTGTGCGTTGATGGATTGGGCCGAGTTTCTGATCGGACGGTCCAGATGAAAAATAAAAATTTGGGTTACTCTAGGGGAACGGACTCCTGAGATCAAGGGACCCCAAGTCCTCGACCGATGGGACACAGATCGCTGAAGGGTTTTATTATAAAAGCTTCCGGCCGTTTTATTTCCCTCTCTGAACGATAGGATACTCCTCTCTCATCGTCCTGCCTCCTTTGCTTAGCTGCCTTGCCTGTGTGCGTGAGAGAGAGAATGGAGAGTCTCTTGGCTAATCCATCGGCTAGGGTAAGCATTTCGTTTCAGAGCTCGACTAACAGAAGAGAGATTTTAAATGGAGGTCTTCGTTTTGGCCCACGATATTTGTCAAATTCGATTCCTATGCCCTCGGGATTTTCCTCGCTGCGTTGCACGTACTCCCCAAATAATAAGGTGGTGGACGATTTTTTTTTTTTTTTTTTGAAAAAAGTTCTTAATGTTTTGTGTCTGTGATGAGACGTGTAACTAGCTTTCTCTAGTTCGAAAGAAAGGTTGATCTTTTTTTTTTGTCGGGAGACGACCATTATTCGATTGAAATCTGAAAAGGCAATTTTCTTCTCTTGGAATTAAAATTCTCAGGATACTCGAGTTTTCGTTAATTTAATTTGGGATGATCGTGTGACAATAAGGAGGATCTAGATTTAATGACTGTCCGTTTTTACTCCCTCCGTATAGCTGCAATTATCGCTGTCTAATATATTTTGTCGTCTTAATTTGGTTTTGAACTGTCGTTGTCAATATTAATATATTGAAGCTTACCCAATAAAAAGTTTCATGTAGTTACAAGAAAGCGGAAAGTGAGGAAGTGTCAATATTAAAATATTTAAAAATTATTATTATTATTATCATTCATGCTAATTGAAGCTTTTTATTATCTCTTTGCAGGAAAATATTAGTGCTGGTTCAGTCACACATGCACAAGAAATAGACGAACTGATACATGCTGAAGAAGTGAAGCAATGGGAAAGTGGCAAATCACTAAATGACATTGCTGCCAAGCAGGGAATCACCATCCGTCGCAGCTGCCGCCCTGCACCTCCTGCTGGAGGTGGCATGGTCCCAACA
Source organism: Carex pumila (assembly GCA_033356055.1). NCBI lineage: Eukaryota > Viridiplantae > Streptophyta > Magnoliopsida > Poales > Cyperaceae > Carex > Carex pumila. The sequence continues at coordinate 45,237 of JARJHM010000922.1, forward strand.
AACATCCTAGAACAGATAATCTGGGATAAGGAAGTGGAAGTTATCCAGGCACGTAACATCTCACTCTTTTATTTAAACATTTTCCTTTCTGGGGTTAGACTGCATTTGACCCTGGTTCTCAATTTTCGGGCCAGTTTTGTAGTTCTATATCTATTTAACCATATTTGTCTTTTGTAGTGTTTCGGCCATAAAAATTGCGAAAGACTGAACTGGTTAATTTAAGGATTTATTATATTTAGAATAATGTCTTTTTTTATCCCACTGCCTAATAGTGACATGTCTCCTTTCAGTCCAAGCAAAGAATGCCGGAGAAAATGGTGGAGCGCTTAATTGAGGATGTAGCACCCACTAGAGATTTCATCAGTGCTTTGAAGCAATCCTACGTCCGAACAGGTATCCCAGCCCTGATAGCGGAGGTCAAGAAGGCTTCTCCTAGCAGAGGAATTCTCCGAGAGAATTTTGACCCTGTTAGTAGTTTATCGCTCATCCCCTAACTCAATACATATAGAAGAATTTAAATGGATGCTTTTGTTAAATTTTTGTGTCCTTCGTTCTGCTTTAGTTTTGATGTCAAGGATTGCCATATTGATCAAACTCATATTTTCTGGGCTTTCTGAAAAAAATGAGGCTTGATTGGACAATTAAGGGGATATAGGTACCATGCTGGTGTGTTACAGTACTAGACAGGTTAGCCACTGGTAAAAAGTAAAAACTAGTAATTAAATTCAAGATCCTTCATTGTAAGTATTCCACTAATGAGTTGAATTAGTTTTACTTCTTTTACTAAACTAGTAATTAAATTCAAGATCCTTCATTGTAAATATTCCACTAATGAGTTGAATTAGTTTTACTTCTTTTACTTTTGCATACTTTGTTTTTGAGTTGTTGCGAAGTTTTTGTAATTTAAAATACAATAACAGGTCGAGATCGCTCGTACCTATGAGAAAAATGGAGCAGCATGCTTGAGCATCTTGACAGATGAGAAATACTTTAAGGTAACTTTTCCAATAATCTTAACATGATCTTGTTAGTATACTAAGATAACTATAAAAATAAACTTTTCTGAAAGTTAGTAATAAATTATATTAGAAGTAGTTATTTTCTTGTGGCCTTTACATTGTTTTCTCATTTCCTTGCCTGTTTTTGTCATAAATTGATGCCAAACCCTAAATGTCAGGCATAAAGTTCAGATCCCAGTGCCATATTAGCACTGGATCTACAGGTGTTGAAAAAAATATATTAAAAAAAGAACAAAATGGGTAAACAACGCTGCTAAAATGGTTTTATCTTCTTTAGTGTTTGACTTTTATTTTCCTTGTTACACAGGGAAGCTTTGAAAATCTGGAGAAAGTGCGGAAAGCTGGGATCAAGGTAGCCTGGTTCTCTGTGTAAAATGAATGAGAGATCTTTTCAAGTCCTTCCGCCCTTTACCTATATATATGTTTCTATTTTACCTTTTTGCAGTGTCCTCTCCTATGCAAGGAGTTCATAATTGACTTGTGGCAGATATATTATGCCCGTGCCAAGGGGGCTGATGCTGTTCTGTTGATTGCTGGGGTATTACCTGATATTGACATTAAGTATATGCTCAAGACTTGCCGTGAGCTTGGCTTAACTGCACTGATTGAGGTATTTTTCTCTCCTAGTGTGGAGATTGGAGGCTACTTGGATACTTTTGACAATTATTACTGTCATAAAAGGGCTATACAGAACTCTTTTGTACTTACAAATATAAAAATTTTGGTTTCCAGTTAAGTGGTCTCTTTCTCAATCAAAACTTAATCATGAGCTCCATAAACAAATTGTGTAATAAGCCTGATCTATGGAAACTTATTATTTAGGTAAATGGACTTTGCGAATGTAACCCAATTCAGAGGCGGTTTGTATTGGGCCAGGTTGGTTCAGGCCTAACTAAAGCCCAGAGCTAATAAATCTATTGCCAGTATGACCAGTTGGATAAACTAATTGGTTTAGCTGGAAGGGATCATTGGGGGTGTGTTTAAGTTGCGAAGGTTACATCTTCTAGAGCTAGGTTTATGTTTTGTTAGCAGCTAGGGTTTCCTTGAGGCAGCCAAAAGAAAGGAGGGTTAGCAAAATAGGAAGAAAGTGTACATATTTTACAGAAAAAGGAAAGAGTAGGAACAAGTATGAACAGCAGGAAAGAAAAAAGAGAAGAAAACAAGGGACGGGAAAGGGAAAGATGACAAAGTCTGCCTCTCTGTTCTTCTCATTTCTTCTTCTAGTTGATTTTGTATGGCTGTCAGTGAGGGAGAGTGGACACACGGGGAGGGAGAGGGAGTGTGGTGCAATCCAACTGTGTATGATACCTAAACTGAGATTTAAATCCAGCAGATAAATTTAAGATTTGCATGTTTTTATTTAGGAAAACAAGCGTCATTTTTATAGTTTCGGATCAAATTTTACACTTAATTTGGCTCACCAAAGATTATTCTGTAATTTCCAAAACAAGAACGTCCCACTTACTAATTAAGCTATGAGACCTTATGCATATATTTATATATATCTTGGCCTTTATAAAATGGTTACATAATTGCCCGACATGTCGTATCTTAATAGGTACACAATGAGAGAGAGATGGACCGGGTATTGCGAATAAACGGCGTCCAGCTCATTGGCATAAATAATCGCAACCTCGGTATGTTTTTTCTAGAGATTCTTGCAAGAAATTCTCTCACTTTTCTCATAAATTTACCTCTTTCTGGAAAGATTGATATTGAATATCTTAATAAGATATATTCCAAATAATATTTTAAGCTGTGCTGTTTTTGTATCACAAAGGGCATCCTCATTTTTTATTTTAGAGTAGTGATTGGTGTATTTTAAAGCCTATTTGTATCTGTGTCTTGGTCCAACAAGCTATGTTTTTGCACCAAATTAAATAGCATGAGGTGCAAAATCAGCTGGTTCAGGGCTCTCAGTAGTCAATACCAGCATTCTCAGTACCTCGATAAAAGTCCATATTCAGTTCCATAACTATTTTTAATAATAAATTATTAATCTCTGTGTTTGAGTCTTAATATAAGGAGAATCTTTCTTTTCTAAGAAAATGCTTGCTTGCATGTAATCAGTTTTTCCTACTGCAGAAACTTTTGAGGTTGACATCTCCAACACACGGAAGCTTCTGGAAAGCCGAATCCAAGTGATTCAGGAAAAAAATATCACTGTAAGCAACTAAGCATTTCTTTTTGCTCCGAAAAATTAAGAACCCTCAATTCCTTGAGCATCCTGTATTAAGCTTGAGCATGAGGTTGAAATGTATTTAACTAATATCTTTTTTTTTTTCTATTGCTCTATATCCTTCTCTATATTTTATGTTGCCTCCTTATTCTGGACCACCTTTTCTTTGATTTTGTGTGATTAGGTGGTTGGAGAGTCAGGTTTGTTCACTCCAGATGATGTTAAGTTTGTGCATGATTCTGGAGTTAGAGCTGTAATCTCTCTCTCTCTCTCTCTCAATTTGCTAGCAAACTTTCTGTCACTTGAATTAAAACTGTTTGCCAAAAGAAAATTAAAAAAAAAATATCGTGTAAAAGCTGGCTGAGCCTGACTGGGATACACCGGAATGCCTTCTTAAAATATTTTGCCTCTTAAGCAAAAAAAAAAAAAAAAAAAAAAACTTTTACCTACTTATTAGTATTTGTGCATTCTCTGCAATTCCAGCAAAAGAATAAGGAATGGTACCACTTATAAGTTATCAAAAAAAAAAAAAAATGGTACAACTTATAAAAGCACATGAGAAATATTTATTTTATTAACAATATGATTATATTTTTCTGATTTCGTATTTGATTAGGTATTGGTGGGCGAGTCCCTGATCAAGCAAGAGGATCCAGGCCTAGCAATTAAAGGGCTCTTTGGAAAAGATATCTCAAAATAAGTTTCTTGTTACTTTGTTGTGTTTGACGAGCTCAATAGGGAGAGCAAGTCTTTAACTTTTCAGTGCTTGAATTAGATACTATAGATTTTATTGCAAAATTAGTTATTTATTTTCATTGAGTAAAAAAAAAAATACAAAACAATACGTCGTCAACGCATCTCTCGAATTAGAATTGGGCACTACATAATATATATAGGTTCCGAGTTCAAACCAAATTGTCAACGAACGGGCCGAGCTCAAACCAAATTGTCAGGCTGTTATTTTGATTGACAAACTATCAGGGTTTCTCTCTTTCCTAGAAATACGATCGCTAGTTTTAATGAAAGACGAAAATCTGTAAAAAGCGGTTGGATTAGTATTCAATACTGTCGACGCGTCGAACTCGTATAGTCATATTAGCTAAAGTGACTCAAATTTTGAATTTAGATCCGAATCATTTATCTGTTTTGGCAAGACAGACGGATTGACCGGATGATCCGAATTTTGATCGACGGTAGCGATGTAAAATCAAAATTTGATTGCACCTTGCCTTAGTCTTCGATTGTTTCTGCAATACCACGTGGGAATGATATACACTGCCTACGTGTCCATTCTCAGGTTCTCTAACCGCTCCACACTTCCAATCATGGCCGTTCATGCATATGTTTGTTTTGGGAACAGTGTATGTTTATCTTTCAGTGAGATAAAGAGAGAATATACCGACGATAATTGTACTCTCCAGCGTCAAAATTTGGTGCTCGTCTCCAGCCATGTCGACTCAACAACATATCCAACCTGAGAAAAGAGAAGATGAGCGCTAGCCAGAGCAACGCTCTGAGCCTATCCATCATGAACATTGTGTTGGGATTCATACATCGATCGAACAGATCGTATCGAAGGATGGGAAGGATGAAGATGTAAAAGCTAATGACGATGGGTCTGGGGATGCCGGATTGAAGTGTACCAGCGTAGCGTAGCAGGCTGACCACTTCAGGTGCATTTGTGAGGAGGAGCCCTGAGAAGATCAATGTGTCGGGTTGCGGCTAGGGCTTTGGTTTATGCATGTCTATATTATATATATATAGAGTACGGCTAACGCTCTTCCTCTAGTATATCAATAATATGCTTATGATCTTCAAAATCTATCGAATCGGCTTTAAATGACAAATTTAAACCGTTCAAACCAATGTTCTTAACAAGAGCTTCGTTTCCATATAAAAAAATTTATGTTTCAAATTTATTTATTATCAAGTCAAGAGGTCAAAATATGAAGGATTTTGTGCGTATTTTAATGCACTATTTTGCTTATTTTTTGAAGTCAAATAATAAATTCTAAACTTAAATATTTTTAATATGGAAACGAAGCTCTCGTTGAGAAAATTGGTTTGAACGGTTCAGATTTTTCATTTGAACCCAATTCGATAGATTTTAGAGACCAAAAGCATATTGTTGATATACTAGCGCTTCATACTAGTGGAGGCGCGTTAGCCGTACTCTATATATATATTGTGCGTACTCTATATATATATTTGTGCGTTTGCTTTCAGTACATCTCCTTAATTAAGAATTTTCTGTACAAATATATCTTCTTCTTTTTAAATTTGTTAGGATCTAGGAAGGGTGTTAATTACTGTGGTTGACGATGCGTGCATCTAAGTTATGTGGCTCAGTTAATTTTTTTTTTTTCTTGCTAATTATAGAGTATAAAGACTGATTCAATATCATATCAGTGTCAGCACCGTTAGTGTAATTGATGAAGAAAATTATTTATATATTAAAATATTTAGAGGATATTGTGTTTATAAAAAGATTAATAATAGGAAAGTCAGATTTCTCTCGTTGTTCTCTCAAAAAGAAAGAATTGGGCTCGATTTGCCTTCAGAAATAAATTTTTCTACGATGGGCATCAGAGCCGTTCGATTCATGTCTAACGCACTGTGATTTGTGAACATTAATTTTAAAGCGGATCGGCTAACGAAACAAATTTACTCCTAATGGGTGATGGCCATCGAACTCATAACCGCACTATTTCTCATAACCGATAGGAGAGAGATTGGAATGCCTTCTCTCAGGTAACAAAATATTTCTGTTTAGATCCGGTCTGTTCAATCAGAATCCGAATTAATCTGATCTGCACCATTTAAAATCATGCAGATTTTGATTGGACGGTCTGAATTTAAACATAAATAGTCTGCTACCTAAAGGTGATATAGGTGATACCGAAATTTTTTTAGTTAACATTGATTTACAGTTACAATCCTCATTAACATATTTCAAAAAAATATTACTCACGTCAATTCACAGTTTGTGCATTAAATTTAAATGATATGCAGACTAAGAATGCACACTAATTTGATTCGCATATTGGATTGGGACATCAAATTGTTGTTTTAAAAATTCCGCGTGAAGTAAATTTCGTGGGGCGCACCAAAAAAATTTCTAACAAAGTGCAAGGAGATATTTTTCTGATAGAGTGCAGGGAGATATTTTTAAAAGATAAGATGGTGTATCAATTTCAATTACATATATTTATAATCAAATAAATTTGTCATTTTCTTACGTGGATTGATTTGAAGGCTGAAGAAAAACCGTTGGAAAAAAAAATTGATTTGAAAGCTGAAGAAAAACCCTTAGAAAAAAAAAAAAGTTGCGCCAACTCATTTGTGTATCAAATCGGTGCGCGTCAATTCAATTTGATGTGTGGACTGAGTGTGGAGGATATGTTTTGAAATTTATTGATTAGAATGATAATTGTTTAATTCTGTTTTCCTAAGATTATAATTAAAAAAATTTCGATAGGTGATATGAATTCCTCTTGAGAGGAAGATGCTGCGGTAAAAGATGAATTCGTATCCTCTGCATTAATTCAAAAGGAAATTTTTTGAGTTATATGAATTCTAACCATCTAATATGTTTTAAAATTTGTGCAAACTAGATCTACACTAATATTAAAGAGCTTATATTTTAAACAAGTATTGAATTGACTCCGTCTAAGTTCATTAATTCAAAAGATTCATTTTTGAGTTAAAGCAGAGGATACGCATTTGTAAAGGTTAGTATCCTAATATCGGAACCGAATCTTCTGCCCCTTTATGGGCAGAAAAATCCTGCCCACATGTGAATTTGACCGTTTGATCTGCTTTCAGATTCGTGTTGTAATAAAGCACTGATGAAACGGAAGAAAAATGAAAAGCTCCGTTAGCTCTCTTGTTCCTGGGTCTAATCGCTATTTTTCTCTTCACTCCGCTCACCACCTCTGCTCCTCTAAACCTCCTGCTCATCACATCTTTTCCTCCCCCTCCCCCTCACCACCTCTTCTCCTTCACGTTCTATGCTTCTTCTCCTTGACTCTCTGTTGTGCCACTCGCACGTACTGACCAAATTGAAACTATATAAATTTCGGAGTTCAGCAGATCTCACGACTGTACAACTTCCTTGACCGAAAATCAGCCAGTAACAGACCCACTGAAAATATCAGAAGAGAGACAACAGCACCTACGTACTATGGGCGTTTGTGCAGGGTTGACAGCACCTAAGTGTATTGCTGGCTGCCTTGTCAACATAAACTCCTACGAGGTGTTATTTTCACTGTTTTCTTTACTACACTTTGAACCTAGTTACTGAAAAATAAGATTATTAAATTAAAATATCCTTCATAGTGATTAAATTTGGAAATTAATTATACATCTGTATTAGTGGCTTCATTTTTAGTAAGAAAAAAATTCTGAAGAAAAATGAGGATCTAAGTCCTCATTTTTCGTATTGATTAAAAGTTCAGGTTTTGAACTGAAACCTGTAGTACAGATATGGATAAAGGCTCAGGAATCGTGGGCCTGATTAAAACAAAATAAAAGATTTAAGACAATAAAAGAAACATAAAATAAACTTAATTCAAGTAGTGTCATTGTGTTTTTATTTTTTCTATCAGTAAAATTGATGCTTTCCCTATTTTCTGATATTCTTTTTGTAAAACAGCTACATAATTGCTTGAAAGGTTGCAACAGATTAGGGAACTCATGGAGGAAGCTTTTGTGAATCGCTGTCAAAATCACTATCTTCAAAGAAAGTACTTTTCAGTTGATGGAAGTGATAGGAAGAACAGACTGGAAGGGGGGTGGAGTCGTGGAGCAGATTAGTTCTCTATTGAGCGAAAGAGAGTCAAGGAGAAAACGCATAGCTCGTGAGTGAGAAGAGGGTGAGTGGAAGGGGAGAGGAAACAAGATGATGAACAGGCGGGCAGAGGAAAAGTAGCAATCAGACCCAGAAACAGAGAGCTAACGGAGCTCTTCATTGTTTTTCCGTTTCATCAAGTGCTCCCTCACAGCACGAATCTAAAAGCAGATCGAACGGTCCAATTCACATGTGGGTAGGATTTTCCTGCCCATAAGGGGGACAGGTGATTCGGTTCCCCGAATATCCTATTCTGTTTTGGTCTCTTTTCTAAGGTAAGAGAGAATGTTACGGGAAAAATTCGTGTCCGATTTTGTTTTGGTCAATACTTGGCTGCATCAGTCAAGCTTTAGAAAAAAAAAAGTGTTTTGGTTTTCTCATCAAGGAGAAGCGAGGCCTATTATTTTAGTTTATACCGTATGAAAACGAACGGATTGAATTGATTTAATTGAGTATTAAGATTTTTATATAAATTTGATCCGTTTGGTTTAATCATTACGAACTGAATTAAAAAAAATTAATAGACAACCGATTCGTTTGGTTTTAACATGTAGTTCATAACAGTTCGAATTAAAATTAGAGAAATAGTAGGAAATTATATTAACTCGATGCTAAATGGTAAGACAAATAAGACAAATCAATTAACAACAATATTTTCTAACTTAATGAGTTCGGTTGTAGATTATATTAAAGATTTAAATAATGTTTACCATGCCATAGCAGAACAACTAAAAAAACAGCGTTATGTCCATATTACACTGCTATAGCGGTGCTATTTAGAATTCTAAATTATATTGATAATAAATTTATTTTACAACTGTTATAGCTAATTGGATATAATTGAAAGAGCACTACCGCTTGGTTTTATAACATGAATGAGGTTTATATTAAATTTTGATTATACAGCTTGAATGTTAATTAGTCATCACTTGAAAATATGGTAGTGTTTCTTTTGATTAAAATAAACATGTTTCTAACTATAATGAGTAGTCTTTTTTTTTAGGTCCAGGGGATAAAATAATTTGGGAGTAATTATTGTTACGTACATTAAATTATGTTCTTTTTCATATATATTTATAATTACGATAGATGGGTCATGATGTTTGGAAAAAAAAAAATTATGAAAATATCGTCGAGAAAAAAGTGTGGACTCAGTGGCACAGTGTTGGTTAGGGACGTGGGTTAGCCACTCTTATAAATTAGAAATTAATATTTTAGTCTTTTACATTTTATAATTTATACAAGTAATTAAATGTATTAGCTTTCTTATAAAATAAAATGAGGAGGATTCAAATGCTTTCATTTTTTGTGTCTTCATTATGTCTCTATTTTTCAAAATTTAAAACTTAAAAGTCAAAATAAAACCTTTGGATATGGTATTCATCATTTTATCTATGTATGTGTAAAAAATTATGAAATTTCAATTTTATTTTGATTGTCATCAAAAGCGCTTAATAAACGCACTAATGTGGATGATTTCTAGATGTTGATTTTTTAACTTATTAATTCACATAAAAATAAAATTGAAATATAATAATAATATAGATCACATCTAATGGTTTTATTTTGTCTTTTAAGTTTCAAATTCGAGTTATTAAAGTTTTAAAAAATGGAAACATAGTGGAAGTACAAAAAATGAAGACATTTGAACCCTCCTCAAATAAATTACATCACAATAATTTATTTCTCCAATTCTAATTTTCTAGTTTTGTTCTCATGTGGCCGAATTTTTTTTTTTAATCATTTCTGAAAAAAAATATATAACTAGTTTTTTTTTTTCATTCTTATAACATTCACAGTCTAAACTTGCAAAATTAAATTAATGTACTTTGATGTCATATTTAATGCACTTTTGGTTTTGCAGTCTAAACCTGTAATTTTGCAAGTTTAGACTGCGGAAGTGGTAAAAGAAAAACTTTTCAAAAAACTGATTATTTCGTTTATTTATTTTTTCAAGGACGGTAAAAATAAAATTTTCGGCCTATGTGGACCCCATTTATCAGTGAATAAAAAATGAAATTTTTTAAAACGGTCTTACCGTTGGCGAATTACGGATAATGATAGCACACAAATTATATGTCTTTTTATATTGGGTTAATTTTCTAGATACCCTTCAAAACAACTTCAATTTCTTATTTACCCCTCTAGTTTTAAATTTATCTTATTTATCTCTTAACCAATATTATCATAATTGAACCGGACATCAAACCGCTAAAGCTTCGGTTCAATGGTTCACTGGTTGGATCGGTGGTTCAACCGGTTCAATTGCTGATTTTTTTAAATTACATATAATTTATTATCTAAAACCCAACCTGGTTATATACAATAAGAATATGTATCTGGTTCAATAGAAAATGAGAATATGTTATGGTTTCAATCTATTGAAAAAACACAAACTATATTATAACTTTTCATATAAGGCATTTGTTGTTTCTGATATTTCAGAAATTAACTTTTTACTACAGCACTTTCTGATATTTGCTGTTTGCACTTCGCAGCTGCAAGTTAAGGTTGTTAGGAGACACCTGAAAAAAATATTCGATTTTTTTATTAATATCCAAAAAACAAATAAAATTTAAATAAATATACAAATCCCAAATAAATTTCAAAAAATACCCAAACCGGTTATCCAATAACTGGATTTGGGACAAATGTCCGGTTAACGGATTCCCGGACTCAAAAAATAAATCCGGTTAACTGTTAACCAGAAAGTTATATTTTTATTTTTTATTTTTTAAAAAAATAAAAAATCCAATTAATGGTTAACCGGACTCATATTTTTTTTTAAGTTGTGTTTTTTTTAAACATAATTTTTTGTATTTTTTTATTTTTTGTATTGAAATATTAGAAATGTTGAATATATTTCTTTAAAAATAGATGAAATACAATATAATTTGATTTATTAGAAAGACTGTAACAAATAACCCGGATTAATATTTTTCAGGTCGGATTTTTTGCGGCTGTAAGAAAAATTAATATATTTCTTTATGTGTTATTGGAAAAAAATAAAAATGCTTAGATTCTGAGTTATTGATCCCTGTTCAAAAGCCACTTCTATGTAATCTAGAAAATATTGTAATCCTTCTGGGACATTTAATTTATAAAAAGTTGTATCTATTTTAATAATTCTTTTGTAATAACAATAATTAAATAACTTAAAGTTTTTGTTTTTTTTCAAAAATAGATACAACTATATATTCTACGCATGTACAAATATTTACATGCTCTTGTAAATATTCTACGCATGTACAAATATATTGGACTCATAAACAAATATAAACTTTTTTTTTAACATTCGCTGATGTTAATCTAGTTGAATAAATAATAAGATATCTCATACCTTATTCATATTTGCTAATTAAGTAGAGTGTTATCTGACAAATTAATGTTATTATTTACATATTATATCTATACCCTAGAAATAAGTCTTATTTACCAACAGGTGTTCAAAACTTTGCACTAATCTTGAATTCTTGATAACCCAACAAGAGATATAACCTTAAGTACCTATAGTATAGTCCAAATACCAGAATCGACAACAAAATATATTTTTAATTCAACGTCATCACATGAGTTCAATAGGAAAAGAAATTGGCATTCTAGGTTCAAGAGACCTCTTTTACCAGTAGATATGTATGATTCATAGGGGTGAAAATGGAGCGGATACGGAGAGGATAATGCTGATACTATATCTGCATCTGTCGGATAATGAGCGGATACGGATACAGATATGAATACGGATAGTAAACGGATATCAAAATTCAAAATCAAATCCGCCTTAAACGGATACGGATATGGAACGGATAGTCTATAGATACGGATTCGAATATGGATATAAAACGAATAATGGTCGGATAATTAAGATATACGAACTTCTAAGATACAAATATTAATTAAAATATTAAATATAAATATTAATGAACTTATAAGAGATGGGAGATAATCTATTCATATAATATATATATATATATATATCAAATAAGTGTATGGTAACAAAAGATGTTGTGGTGTAGTGGTTTGAAGCTTAGTTTAAAGACATTGAGATGGGAGGACATGAGTTCAAATCCCACTTATAGCAAATATTTATTCCTCTTTTATATGAGTCCGGCCAAACTATCCGAATCCAGATAATCCGGATATCCGCTCTGTTTAGAATTCCATATCCGAATCCGTATCCGTATCCGGAAATTATCCGGATTCGGATAATTCCCGTATACAGAGTGGATATCCGCCGGATAATTCGGTTTTCACCCCTAATGGTTCAGCAATGCAAATTTTATGAAACAGTCCCAAAATTTCACTATTTCTTACATAGGATATTATGTATCAAAAAAAAGGAATGCTAACTGTAGTTTAATAAAGATCTACATTTTGAGCTTCTAATTCTGAATTTTTAGAACACATATATTTTTATTTGGGAACTTTTAAAGAACCAATAACGACAGTGACTGAATCACTACTTGTATTTCTGAAGGTTTAATTATGTCATATAATTTATTGGAGAATTTTCACTTTTGTTCCATTGAGAGAGAAGTTTTATAAACCTTCCAGGCCTTTGAAAACCATCAAGGCCTATACTGAATGATGTTTTTCTTTTCTTCTCTTTTAATTTTCTTTTTTCATGTTAAGACTCAGTAGGCCAATAACTATTTTCAGTACAAAAATATTCTCATAAGTATTTAATTGAGAGAGAAACATGTATAGACTTATTACTAGACAATTAGACATAATTATTGGCAACTCTATTAGCTCGTGGGGTACTATGATGCTGATTTCGCTGGAGATGCTTGTGATAGAAAAAAACTTCTGGATTTGCCTCTCTGCAGGGCTCTGTGTTGCTTGGATCTAATACATTCTATGCTTCGCTGCTCCGGATAAGACATCGAAGAATGACACAATTGAGGAATGGGTGACTCGACCTGCCTTTTCATTCAGGCGATGACTGGTCCTTCCGTTTCATCCCCGTCTCTAACTCTACTGTCGGGGCTGGGACAAGAACAACAAACGGATTTTTTATTTTCTGTTCACTACATTTCTAGTTCCTATTACCTCCTCGCTATTGACAAGAACTTCCTTATTCTTCGATAAAAAAAGAAGTTTGATTTATTTCAATTCAATCTTTCAATATATTTAGGCTACTGAATTTGAAGTTTCGAACGGGAAATGAATGTCCAGCAAAAAGGATCGTTTGAGAAACAAAACAGATCTAATGAGAAACACAACACATACTGAAATAGTCAAAACAACACATCAGAACAAAGTAAGCAAAAGAATCATCAGAAGATTCAAACCACCTTACTGTGTAAGCAAAAGACTAAGAATGAAGCTACCTTACATTGTAAGCAAAAGACAAAGAATCAGAAGAAGAACCAAACATGCTTTCAAGGAGGTACATTAAACCCCATAGGAGCTCAAGAGCCTGGAGAATTTCTACTGGATATTTTCGGGCACTCTCATCTAAATCTTATTTTGGTTGGAGCATTTCATCGAACACCTTAAAAACAGTCATCTATTCAATACAATCATCTCAAAAAATTCAAGCTTTTCAAGTGCATGGACTACAAATTCGAATTAAATGATTAGATAAGAATACTTACAGTATCTAATGCAAGTTCTTTGGTGATTTCGTTTCAAGTTTATGCCTTCAGAAATTAGAACATCCTTGAGCCTATGTGCAATATACCACAATATATCCAAGGAGATTAAAGGAGAAAGGAGAGCAAAGTTCTAATTTCTTTCCATCTCATCGTGTGGAGAAAAGGCAGGAATAGCAAAATTGGAAGATACACAAAATTATCGCTTCTGCAAGAGAAAGCCATTGAGATATATCAAATTTTGATTTGAACCGTGGTTTAACCCGGTTTTCTCCAGCAAATTTTTGATATGAACCGGCCGCTTAAACTGTTTTTAATCGATAGAACAACATAGGTGATAATTGAAAGGAACCGAACCAGACAGGTGACCGGTTCCGGGTTTTTGCGGCCGAACTGGCCGATCCGGTCCGGTTCTGATAACATTGCCCTTAACTCTTACAATAGTTTCTTATTTACTCACCACTTAACTAATTCTATATTATCCCTAGTTAAATTATAAAAAACTCTTGATTCAACTTTGATTAAAAAATAAAAGACAGTCTCACCCTTCACTACATGTTGTTCTCATTCTTCCCTCTTTGCACCTGCTATCTCCCCCCCCCCCCCCCGCCCCCTCTCTCCGTAGCTGCTCCTTTGTAACTTTTATTTTCTTCAATATGATTAAAAATAATAAAAGATCGCTGGCTAATACGTTTACAACAGGAGAAGATAGTGAAAACAATTCATCCCCTTCTTTGTTTCTCTTCTTAATTAATCTGAATGCTTGTTTTTTTTTTTTTCTAATCTTGATAATATGATGAAAGAAAAATTAATGAAGTGAAAATTTTCCCGTTTCTTACCTACGTTGTTCTTTTTCTTTTTAGATTCTCTTATGATAAAACAACATTATAGAATTTAGAATTGATCAATAAGATGTTAAATACTATAATAATTCATAGGTCTAAATTTTATATTAAGGATGGGAGATATTAAGGATGGGAGATATTAAGGATTGTTTTTAGAATTTTAAGACTCTTGTATGTAATTACTGGATACATTTGAGGCCAGAGAAGTTAAAATCTTCCTTAATATGTATAAATTAAGCATCACTCGGCAATATGCTCCCCAAAAAAATCCAATGCATTATGATACTATACCTATACTAATCTCGGTTGAATTTTTTTATCTACTGGTACTCTAATCAAGGTAACGATTATCTGAACTGACTGGTGTCTCAGTCAAAATGGTAATTTATCGGAGAAGTCTATTGAGATCAAATATACCTGGACTAAAAGAATAACACAGGGATTAAACTATACTCAACGGAAAATTAATAAGCAAAATTATAGACGAATGGTTATTGTGCAGCTGCAATAGGCCTTTACTCTATTCAGCGGCAAACGGCGTGAAAGTGATATAGTGACATCTGTAGTGAGGTGATTGATGTTGGATTTCATAACAAGGCCATGTATCTTTTAATGATTCCTCCTTAGTATCTCATTTCCGATAATAGCGAACCAAGTGTTTTGCAAAGAGCCAACTTGGTTCTGCTATTGGTAACATTTTCAGAAATAAAAGAGAAGGGCAAAATTGTCTTTTATTTTTAATCAAAGTTAAATCAAGAGTTTTTTTATATTTTAAAAAGGGATAATATAGAATTGGTTAAGTGATGGGTAAATAAGAAACTATTGTAAGAGTTAAGGAATAAATAAGATAAATTTAAAACTTGAGAGGTAAATAAAAAATTGAAGTTGTTCTGAAGGATATCTAGAAAATTAACTCTTTTATATTTTGCATTTATTATCAGCGTCATTAATGTATTTATCTGCCAACTACATCATGGCTCTCGACAAACATGCATGTGTTCTGCATGTTGTTGGTCAGATTAAATTAAATGAGCCATTGGAACCAAACAACAAATAGGACATCAAATTGTTTGTTTCTAGTGAGTTGGATTTAATTGAGAATTTGGAAGAGGATGCATCAGGAAATTGTGAACGGTTTAACTCAGGTTTGAAGATTCAATTGTATGGTGGGGTCTACATACTGATGACTATTGCTACTTGATTAGAGCGGTCTTTAGAATAGTAGTTACGCTGCTTTTTTTTTGTTTTTTTTGGCAGTTATTCTTGGGGATGTTCATCGGTTCGGTTCCGTTGAAATCTAATCAAACTTGATAAACTAAAGTTATACTCCAGTTTCAAAAATATAATCGAACTAAACCGAATCAAAATTTTATTTTGGTTTGTTCAGTTCAAACCGAAATATATTATTTTTTTATTTAAAGCAATTGATTTATAATAAACTGAAATATTTAAAGCAATTGATTAACAAATAAATCGGAGCAGTCTAGACAAAATTCATAATATATTAAAGTTCGGTCGGTTCGGTTATTTCGGTTTTGAAAATTTTCAAACCGAATTGAACCAAAGTTCTAATTCAGTTTTAAAAAACAAACGAACCGAATCATTAAACCAAAAAAAACCAAACTGTTTGATCCAAATTAATTTGATTCAGTTCAAAACTGACTAAATCGGACCTAATGGACACCCCCAGTTAGGTTGCTGTTACAAACAGTATATAATGGGGTGGTGTGGGGGCAGGAACTAGAAAATTTAGATTTGATGGTGGTGGTGTGGGGCATGAAAATAAAATATAAAAATATATAATGTGAGAGGTGGAGTTTGAACTCATGTTCTCCTATAATTTGATGAACAATTTTAACTACCGGTTACAAGAAAATATTTGTTATTTTATAAGGAGACTAAGGTATATAAAAACTAAAAAAAAATAAAAAAATAAAATCAAAATTATACATAACTAAATAAATTTAGAATCATGGTTAGCCACTTTGCAGTACACTAGGATCCGCTTCTGGCGGTGGTGCAGTTAAAATTTGAGTCATGATTGGGTAAAAAGGTTAACAATTTAAATTTTATGAAAATATTAAAGTATAAATTTGAAAACTGTAAATTGTATCATGTGCTAAGCAATTAGGACTTCACAGGATAGACAAAAATTTTTTTACAGAAAATCTGGATAGGACATGTGTCCAACTTAACTATAGTGGCTGGCCACTAGTTACAAGTTACAATAGAGCTTATTTCATTTCTGAGGGAATCCACGTGCTTGCACGAATCCGCCAACTACTTTGAATCTGTACCCCCCTCGAGGATGGACAAGTTACTGATGATAGTCTGCAATAAGTGTTTTTTCAGAGGAAAGTCTGTAATAAGTTATAAGTCTGTAATCAGGTTCTAAAAAATGCTTGTTAATCCGACAAATCTCCGGTAAGCCAGGAGAATAAAACAAAAAAGGATGTCAATTTATTTGTTCTCACTTCTCAGCGAGCTGCATTTAATTGAAAATTTGGGAGAGGATGAATCAGGGATTGTCAATGGCGAAGTTAGGTTTGGAGATATAATTGTATGTGGGGGTCTAAGAACTAATAATGGTTATTTGATCTGTCCCTTCCTCAATCCCGAGTTGCAAAAAAATCTGACAAGGTAAGGCTGTCCGTCATAGATCAATCACTTTAATTTAAAACGGTCTCTTATTATATTTTAGACTGAGTCAACATTTGAGTTACAAAAAATTCTGAGAAGGTGAGGTGCATGATTGATTTATCAGTTTAATTTAAGTTCGTACGAATTTTTAAAGTTCTCTTATATTTTAGACGGAGTTAAAAATTTGAGTTGCAAAAAATTATGATCATGCGAGGTACATGATACAATCAGTTTAATTTAAATTTTTACGAATTTTAAAACGATCCTTTATATTTTAAACGGATTTAAAAAGAAATGTTGACTCTATGAAAACTATTTTGCAGGAATATTCAGTTGTAAACGAACCTTAAACTGTGTTACAGACTAGTTATGTTTGATTGTAATATTAGAATAGCAAAAATAGTAAAATTAATATTTATCTTATTATAATAGCTTGTTCTAATTTTTTGTAAGAATAATTTGTTTTAATAAGACAAACAAGTTTAGCTTCCTCTTCTTACTATTTTAACACAAACAAATACTGAATAGCTTGTTCTTCAAAATAACTTATTCTCAATCCAGTCAAACTTACCGGTTACAGTTCTACGATAGTTTCCATTCGTTTAACAGGTCCTTGGTTTTTCACATTTTTCCAAAATAATACACTCCGGTACTATTTAAAAAGCATCTAGTATGCGACATATTCCGGTCATTTTTATTAAAACTCTAAAAAAAATTAGTTTTTACAAATCTAACCACAGTTTTCATTTTTTTTTAAAACTATCCAAACCATCCGAAAAGGAGGCGCCCCATATCTCTAGCAGACCGCATCACTCCTGGGCGGTCCACTAGGCATGTATGTGATTCCACTTAGTGAGATGTTAGGTGGGATAAAAATAAATGCTAAGGTGGTTACACGTGTCTTCCTCATGCAAAATGGTTTTATTAAAAGAAATAAATGTACATTTCTCCTTATTCTAATAATTACTTATTTTCAATTAAACCCGTTCTATTATAGAAATAACTTGGTTTTTAAAATACTATGCTTTTGATTTACATGATGTTACAAAATATTAAAATATCCCAAGTTAAATTAATTAATCTACAATTACAACTAAAGTACGTAGTTAACATCTAATTAATTTAACATATCTTAATATTAAATCTTAATATCTTACGGATATTTTAAGGATTGCTGATTTTTAACACTAAACAAATTTATCAATCAAAATTTTTAAAGGATTTTAAAATTAACTATTTTCTATTTTTTTTTTCGTATGTACTTCTAATGTATTTCATATTATTGAAATTCCAAAGTTAGTAATTATAATTCTAAAATAATAGCAATATGGATTTAGAATTATAATTACTAACTTTGGAATTTCAATAATATATAGCAATATGGATTTATAATTCTAAATCCATATTGCTATTATTTTAGAATTAAAATTACTAACTTTGAAATTTCAATAGTATATAGCAATATGGATTTATAAATCTAAATCCATATTGCTATTATTTTAGAATTATAATTACTAACTTTGGAATTTCAATAATATGTAGCAATATGGATTTATATTTCTAAATCCATATTGCTATTATTTTAGAATTAAAATTACTAACTTTGGAATTTCAATAGTATATAGCAATATGGATTTATAATTCTAAATCCATATTGCTATTATTTTATAATTATAATTACTAACTTTGGAATTTCAATAATATATAGCGAGTGGGGTTAAAATGCACCCTCCTTTTTGTGCTCCAAACGTGCACCCTCTCCTCATTTCTTTATTTTTGAAATTCAAATAGTTGATTTAAATCTACCAACGTGTTCTACATATTAAAATGTGCTTGGAGACCAAATTTTACATTTTTTGGAAATTTTTTACTATTTTTTCAGAATTTTTGAAAATCATCACTGTGCTGAATTTTTTATTATTGTTTAGTTTAATAAAAAGTTATGAAAAAATAGTAAAAAATTTCCAAAAAATGTAAAATTTGGTCTGCAAGCACATTTTAATATGTAGAACACATTGGTAGATTTAAATCAACTATTTGAATTTTAAAAATGAAGAAATGAGGAAAGGGTGCACGTTTGGAGCACAAAAAGGAGGGTGCATTTTAACCCCACTCATATATAGCAATATATGGATTTATAATTCTAAATCCATATTGCTATTATTTTAGAAGAGGAGGGATCAAGCTACAACATTTTTTGAGTTACAACAAGCTTTTTTTTTTATTTTGAAAGTCCAAATCGTCGATCCAAACCGTTAAATATGATCTCTACAATAAAATGTGCTTGGAGACCAAATTTTACATTTTTTGGAAAATTTTTACTATTTATTAGGATGGGTACAAAAACTAGTCAAATTCAGACCATTGAATTTTGTACTCATCTTAATATATAGTAAAAAATTTCCAAAAAATATAAAATTTGGTCTCCAAGCACATTTTATTCTAGAGATCATATCTAACGGTTTGGATCGACGATTTGGACTTTCAAAATTAAAAAAAAGCTTGTTGTAACTTGTTGTAACTCAAAAAATGTTGTAACTTGATCCCTCCTCATTTTAGAATTATAATTACTAACTTTGGAATTTCAATAATATGAAATACATTAGAAGTACATACCAAAAAAAAAATAGAAAATAGCTAATTTTAAAGTCCTTTAAAATTTTGATTGATAAATTTGTTTAGTTTTAAAAATCAGCAATCCTTAAAATATCCGTAAGATATTAAGATTTACATATTAAGATATGTTAAATTAATTAGATGTTAACTACGTACTTTAGTTGTACAGATTAATTAATTTAACTTGGGATATTTTAATATTTTGTAACATCATATAAATCAAAAGCATAGAATTTTAAAAACCAAGTTATTTCTATAATAGAACGGGTTTAATTGAAAATAAGTAATTATTAGAATAAGAAGAAATGTACATTCATTTCTTTTAATAAAATCATTTTGCATGAGGAAGACACGTGTAACCACCTTAGCATTTATTTTTATCCCACCTAATATCTCACTAAGTGGAATTGACCACATACATGTTTAGTGGACCGCCCAGGCGTGAGGCGGTCTGCTAGAGATATGGGGCGCCTCTTTTTCGGGCGGTCTGGGTAGTTTTAAAAAAAAATGAAAATTGTGGTTAGATTTGTAAAAACTAATTTTTTTTAGGGTTTTAATAAAAATGACCGGACATATTCGCCTTGATTTTTTTATTTTTTATAAAGAATTATCATACATTCCAGTATTTTTTAGATGTTGGTTGCGTAAATTGTTTGCAATTCGACTTGAAATTTGATACTGCTATCCAGTGTTTTAATATTTAGTCTATTCGGCCGAATATTTGTATTCGGTTGGAAATCGAATAGGAAATGAGTATTCGGTCTAATATTCGGTTTCGAATATTTAGCCAAATATATTTTTCCGCATATTATCTATTCGGCCGAATATTTTCAAATAGAGAATAAGAATTCAAATAAGAACCGAATATTTCCGAATAGAGAATAAGAATCTGAATAAGAACCGAATAAGTTATAATTTCATTTATTTAAGTTTGAACTTATATTTTATTTATGTTTATTTGTAGTTTTGTAATTTATACAGTAGATTGTTAACTTGTTCTAACTTGTGTTATATTTTATTTATATTTATTTGTAATGTTTATCTATATTTATTAGAGATAATATCTATAAATTTTCATTTAAAAATCTGAATATATAAATTCAAATAAAAATCTGAATATTCCGCCACATACTATATATTTGATATTCGGTCCCTTTTCAAATGCTGAATATTAAAACACTGCTGCTATCCCTTCATTAATGCTGGAGAGTTCATGTCTCCTCGCTCTACCACCTCCATGCATCACCTCGTGCTTCAAAATCGTCTTTTGATTTGGCAGCTAAGTGACAGGCTATAATAATTGCATCACCTCGTGCTTCAAAATCGTCTTTTGATTTGGCAGCTAAGTGATAGGCTATAATAATTTTGCTAGTTAAAAAAATATATCAATATTTTGTTCAATAAAAATTTATATTTTTGAAAAGGACAGATCCTATACATTTTAATAGTAAAATTTGTACGAATTACAAAGCACTGGTTGGCACTCTAAAATGGAAAGAGTAAGACTTAGATATTATAAATAACATGAAGCATTTTATGCTACGGCATAAACCTATCATATAAATAGCACATTTATAATATTTCAATATAATAGAATATAAATAAATCACAAGATTTTCTAAAAAAATTAAAAAAATTTGTCCCAACCGACCATTTAATGGCTGGTTCCCATTTTAATTCACAACCAGCCATTTAAGGCATTTATAACAAAACCCAGATAACTGGGACATAATTAATATTTCTTATTGAATGTTGGATATTAATAAAAGAGCAGAACTAGGGTGTTCTTAAGTTTGTCAAATCTCTTGGTGAACTCAATTCTAAAATCTATTAAATCAGTCTCAAACGATAAATTTGAACCATTGAAATCTGCCCACCCTATGAGTGATGCGTCTACATGTAATTTTTTTTAATTTTGAAATTAATTTTGCATAGAGTGAAGTGGTCAAAAAAGATTCAACAAAAAAATGCATTAACATTAATTTAGTAACACTCTAATTTTGACCGCTTGACTTTATACTAAACTAATTCGAGTGTTTAAAATCTTTACACGTAGACGCGTTACTTGTAAGGTAGGTGGATTTCAACGGTTCAAATTTGTCATTTAAAATCCGATTCGATGAGTTTTAGACCTGAGTTCACCAAAAAACTTGATGAACTTAAGAACACCCTAGTTCTACTCTTAACAAAAATGTCGGCCATCCTGGCATCCTTCGTATACATTGTTATAGTGATAATTATAATGTAATTCAAACTGTACTATTGCAAGTGTAATATTGAAAATAGAGGAGGGTTTAAATGCCTCTATGTTTTGTGTCTCCACCGTGTCTTTATTTTTAAAACGTTAATAACTCAAAATTAAATTATAAATTTCAAAATAAAACCGTTATATGTGATCTATGTTATTTTATCTGTGTGCTCAAAAAATCACATTTTAGTTTTCCTTTTATGTGAATCAATAAGTTAAAAAATCAATATCTAGAAATTATCTACATTACTATATTTTTACAAGCTCTTGATGACAACCAAAGCAAATTTAAAATGTCATAATTTTTTTACAAGTGCATAGATAAAATGTAGATCACATCCAACAGTTTTATTTTGACTTTTAAATTTTAAATTTTGAGATATTTAAGTTTTTTAAAATAAAGACATAATAGAAACATCAAAAATGGGACATTTAAATCCTCCTCCTGAAAATAAAAGAATTATTTTACTATGTGAAGGAGGAAATGTTACAAAAAAAAGGACTTAAAATCATATGGCTAGAAAAAATTAAAGAGGACACTAATCATTGGTTGATGTATTTTATTTTCAGCTCTCTAGCATATGACAAAGTATTCCTGACAGTACTGTATGAGATATAATACTTGCAGTTGAACTAAAATCACTTCGAAACCTATTTGAAATATAAAGAAGATTTAGTGTCGCTGAAATTCGAATGACTCAAATATCACTCTACATGGTCAAGTACTACACTGAATTTGAATTCCTTGCGACAAGCATCATATCATATCATGCACGACAAATAAACTAGAAATTATGTACTAAAACAAATTCGGATAAAATGACGCTCCCTCGCAAATTCAGAAGATTTTACGAGTGGATCTGATCATTAACGGTTTAACGCCGCTGGATCTTGCTAGACAGCGAGAAGGTTTGTTGGATGACTTGGATCCATCCGTCAGATATAAACCGTAATATGTTTTTATAATTTCAATGCCGTAACCTGTCGTTAGTTACCGAAGGAATGATACAGAGTACACGATGCAAATCTCGTGAGGCAGTCCCGATTTCGTCTGATAATGGGGGAGAACTGAGAAGCTTTACGGAGAAGTGTGAATCTGTTTTGTGGGACCCGATCGAAATTAAACATCAAAGCTGAGTGTGGGATGTGGGGTCAACTGTCGGATAAGAGTTTTACGTTTCGCCTCTTGGTAGAAGCCACATAATAATCGTCAAACGACCTGCACGGCTGCACGCCGTTGTGTGTTTTTCCAAAAAATTTCTCGTCTACTATCCCTACCTACCCCTGGGTCTGGATTCCCGAAAGTAACTAATATTTTGAGTTTAGATCATGACTGTCTAATCAGAATCCGGACCGATCCGGCCCCCTTTAATTCGTGTCAGAGAAGATCGAGCGGTTTATATCAAACCACAAATTTAAGTTACTTTAGGGGATCAAATTCACCTATCCCGAAGAGGAGAATGAGGTGAAGATAGCAGAAAAAGAAAAACTGCAGGGGACGATTTGTAAAAGTTCAGTGATACAAAACAAAAGTTTTCTCCATTTGCCGAAGTGCATCAGATTTGTTTCGTCTCAGACTCTCGTCACTTTCTTCGTAGAAGCCGCCTCTCTCTCCCTCACTAAAAGGAGATCCAATTCGGAAGGGTTACCATTTTATTTATTTAATAGCTATCTTCTCGACTATTTTTAAGTAAATTCAACGTCTAATCCTTCTCAATCTTTTTATTCACACTCATTTTGTTCTAGTCTTGGGTTTTAGCTCGCTCAATTTTTTTTTTACCAAATGACTTTGCAGGACGCCCCTGCTAGTTTTGCTATTGCTGTCGGTTGGTTTTGTGAATGATCTTTTTTATTCCGCATTCTAACTTAGTGTTCTTTTTTTTATTTATCATAGAAGCTCTCAGTTAGAGCTACTAATGGCACCCGGTGCAGCTTCAGATCAGATCAAAGATAGAGGTATCAAAATTGCCCACTGATCAATTTTATTTGCATTTTGAAAAAACATTTTCTTGCAGCATTTATATATTTTTATACTATTGTTAGTAGAAGCTGAGCACGGCTGTTCTTTTTATCTGAGACTCAATTACTGATATTTGGTAATAATTTAGGTCTATTCCTAGTATATGATGGATGCTATGGAATTACCTTAAACATAGAAAAACTCTATGGAATGAATGAAAAACATGTACAGCTAAACTCACTATAAATTCTGAATCATAATTCTTATTATTTGCCTAATTGACTTCAAAGTCTATTTTGTATAATTAACATGGTGAGTAAAATAGGCTGCCAAGCCTTCAAATTGTAAGAAAAATAAAAGTTTTAGCACTTGTAGAACTCATATATACCTGCCAAAAGGATCTCTAATTTCCTGGTATTTTGGGACTGCTAGATTGCCAGTACCAAGCTGGAATGCCCCAGCCTCCCTGTACATTTTCAAGTTCAGGAAAAACATAAAGAGTCACAAAGTGTAATTGAACCTTCTTAGCTCTTAACCTGGCAACTATTGTGCGACTCACCAATTTAGTGAATGGGGTTTTGCTGAGAGTTCTTTTTAAAATTATAGTGCAAACTTTATTGTGTTGTTAAACAGATGTATGTGTTGTTGGTGTTGCACGAACTCCGATGGGAGGTTTTCTTGGAGCCTTGTCGTCTCTTCCTGCTACTAAACTCGGATCTCTAGCTATTCAGGGTAACTAATACCTCTCTCTCTCTCTTTATTTGAAAAACTCGGTAGAGGCTATCAAGTGTATATTGAATAATAAAGATTGTTTTAAATCGCATCCTTAGTCACTTCTAGCATCTAACTCTTAGCAGCTATCTTCTAACATTTACCAGTGAGCATCAATTTAGACATCTTATACATAAAATCTAGGAAACAAAGAGAAATTGCTAGAAAATTACAACACTGCCCCTTAATTGTACCATCCCTCGTCACGCTTCTCTGTCAGCAGTGTTGCAGCCACATTTTTGCATCCACTATCACTCTTATCCTCCATCACTTTCGGTTCTCTTCTTGCAGCTCCAAAATGATATCTTGCCATGCTTCCAGATATTCCACACAGTACACATGGACCATGTTACCAATTCCTTGAGTTTGATTGTTGGATTCTCTGCCATGCATTGCCTTTTTGACCTGTCCCATATTCTCTGTACTGAAGTCTCCATTCCTGCTGGTTTCCAACCTAGTGAAATAGATAGTTGGTACCATACCTCTGTTGCATAGGGACATAGGAACAGTTAGTGAGCTGCTGATTCAGTAGGGCAGTTGTTACATAGAACAGATCCCCACTCCTCACATTGATATTCCTTCTCCGCATGACATCACGTGTGAGAATTTTTCCTTTCAATAACAGGACGCCAAATGCTTTGACTTTAGGCAGTATCCTTGCTGTCATATTTCATCATACGTCCATCTTTCTTTGCCTCCCTCGCCTAGTATTCTGTAGATGGACTTTGTTGTGTATGACTCATGCCCTTCCAAGCACCACAGTAGAGTGTCAGCTTGGACTCTGAAGTTGATCTCCATTTTGGGTAATAGTGGGTCTAGCTGATGGGAGATTGGGAGAGCATCTCTGAGAGAGATAGTTGGACATAGGGGCCGCGGTTTCCCATCATTGTAGCCTCTTAATGGGGTTCCGTTCTAGGCATCGTACCCGAACACAATTGCCATCTTTCTCTCTCTCTCTATTAGCGTGGATCATGTGTATAATAAATGCATGCACATGGATGAGAATCAAATTATTACTGAATGCACACATGTATCGATGATTGGATGGGTCGAATACATGCATTCAACCAAGCTAGCAGATATGTATGTTGGCATGCATGCACATGTGGGTTATTGGTTTGTGATAAATATGTATGCATTGTTTATCTGCATCATCCTACCCATGTAAACAGGAATACTAACATTTACACATTGTGTATGGTTGTGATTTGAATTTGTTGCATGCATGCAAATGTGTGATCTAGGGATGTACAAAAAGTCACGCCATGATCGGACACAGCACAGCTTGCAAGTCACGTGCCTGACTTGCGCGTCGTGTGCCGTAACCATCTTCCGAGAAAAATGGCACAACACGGCACATGACCAAAATTGACTATATGTAACCGAACCACATAAAAATTATGCCAATATTTATCCCAAATTCAAATTCCAAACAACAACAACCAAGCCTTTAGTCCCAAACTTAAAATTAAAAAACTATAGTTAAACGTGACCATCATGTTTGGTCACGATGTGATTTAGTCACGGCATGACTAATGTGCCCTGACCATTCCCTGTGATTTTGGTCAGGGCACAGCATGAATTTACATCCTAGTGTGATCCACAAGTTCACGTGTTTTGTATCATAAATCACTTCTTTTTTTTCCCATTTCAGGTGCTCTTCAGAGGGCGAATGTGGACCCCACACTGGTCCAGGAAGTATTCTTTGGTAATGTACTAAGTGCAAATTTGGGCCAGGCCCCTGCTCGCCAAGCTGCCCTTGGTGCCGGTATACCAAATACAGTAGTTTGTACCACTGTCAATAAAGTCTGCGCTTCTGGTATGAAAGGTACGGTCAAAAGAGCAATATGTTACAAAAAACTAATGGAGAAGATAAGCTTTGGTAAGTATAGTTACAGGAAAGCCTGCACAGGTGCTGGACATTTTCCTAGTTAAAGATGGCAGTCAAAAAAGTAAACAAAAGCAAGTTTCACTGTTTTAGAGGTGTAATCGTAAGGACACCAACATGGATCGTATCAACCATGTTCATTTTGATACTGATTTAGTATTTTCAGGCACTGAAGACAGTAAATGGTTGTGAGTGTACCCAAAACCAGCCTACTAGATGATGTGCATGCAAATAGAATTTCTTGAATTTTCATTGTGCATGCACTTATTAATTTCAGCTGCAATGCTGGCTGCACAATCAATCCAGCTGGGAATAAATGATGTCGTTGTGGCCGGAGGCATGGAGAGCATGTCAAATGCTCCCAAATACATTGCTGATGCAAGGTCTGTTACTTTGCTTTAAGTTTCTTTAGTTTCTTTTGGAACATGTCTTTAAGCAAGGACGAATGTGGATGCTTTTGTACCAATTATGCACTGATTAACATGGTGCTCAATTGTATAATAACACAAACTGAGGCACATGTTACATTGGTAGGATGAAATGCACAATTTAACATGGTGCTCAATTGTACAATAACACAAACTGAGGCAAAATTGGGTTTAATTGAGCAGAATGTGATTTGGAAGCAAAATGGCTCAGATTGAGGTTTAGTCATGAAATTTTGTTGAACTGAAGCTGCTGAATTGTACTACTCAGGTCTAGTCAGGCTGTGAACAGAATGAAAGAAAGCACAATTTATGTATGTAAAATTTGGAACTTTTCTGAAATACTGTTTCATGCAAAATAAATTTGGCAGGAAAGGATCACGGTTTGGGCACGACACACTTGTGGATGGGATGCTGAAAGATGGCCTATGGGATGTGTATTCTGATTGTGCTATGGGAAATTGTGCCGAGTTATGTGCTGATAATCACTCTGTCACCAGAGAAGAACAGGTAGATGCTGCTTTGTTTTATGTTCTACTGAAATTTATAGGAGATGTTAGTTTTCTAACATAAATAATAGACAACTTCAATTATGTACAATTTGAAGGGAAGAGAGTCATAATGCTAGGTTTGTTACCATATTACTTAGCACTAGTCCTGACAAAGTATTGATAAAGTGCCCATATTGAACTGACCATACCGAATTTGGTTTTTGTCGGACTTTAACTAAATATTGAAATTGGCCTCAGATAAGGTTCACATTTAAGTTGTCTAAGCATGACTAAAACTTTCCAAAATATCATCTCACATTTTGTTGTTATTTTAGGACAATTTTGCCGTACAAAGCAATGAACGCGGCATAGCTGCCAGGGATAGTGGTGCATTTGCTTGGGAAATCATTCCTGTTAGTTTCTTTTTTTCTTTTCAGAGCAAAACCATGCCAATGAACCAGCACTTATTATTACTAGTGGTTCTTATCTTCTTTTGTGGGGGCACTTTTCTTTTTCTTTTCTTTTTTTTTAAATTTTAAATTTTATTTTTTATAATGTTCGGGGCTTGTGAATAAACTATAAACTGGGGTTAAGCGAGGCTCTCAACATCATACTTGGGGCCTTTTGTTGGTACACAACTTTATTAAAGTAGGTACATTGAGTCATGGTAAAATTTGGAAGAAATCACATTAAGAGATAACTTGCCAAATAAAAAAGGCACAAATGAATCCAATTAATGAATAAATAAAAGAAGAACACACACAACTCTGGTACACACCTGTTATGTATTTGATGCCATCACTGTGACTAATGACCAAAACAATAATAGTATGTAATACTTTATCCTTATCTTTTGAGTTATACTGTTTGTTTTTGTATTAAAAAAAAGTTTATTTGTACTATGTTTAATTTTTACTTTTGATTTCAACCTTTTCAGGTTGAGGTTTCAGCTGGTAGAGGGAAGCCACCAATGGTAGTCGACAAGGATGAGGGCCTTGCAAAGGTTTATTTTCTATATGTATATATATATTCTATATATATGTATTCTAGTTTTGGGGTGGCACATAGCCTTACACAGTGTTTGGTATTTAGTTCCTTCGGAAACAACATGGTAACATAACTGTCTAATGGAAGTTGGAAAATTCTGTGATCTTCTATTTCTTGGGTTTCTGATTAGAAAGTTTCAATTTAAGTGCTGAATTCATGGTACTGGTCTTTTGTAGATCTTTTGTTTAAACTACAGATCTGTTGTCCACATCACCAGTACGAACCAGTTAAGTGCAGAGCATATAAAGCATATAAGCAAAAAGAAAGAAAGAAAAAGGAGTAACGAAAAAAGGAGGCTTAAGTTTTCCTTTTGAACTTGCCCTATAATTAAAAATTAAATCATCTTTGTTTCCCTAAGTTTTTTCACATTTCATCTTTATCAGCAAAAAATAAGCAAAAAGATAAGAATAGACGGAACCAAAATAAGAGAGGAAACAATTGTTCTTACTGACTGCTAGTGATGCATTTCTTATCTAAATTATAACATTTTATGTTTAGCATAATTTTTTTCCTTTCTTATTGCATGGAATAGTTTGACCCTGTAAAGCTAAGGAAGCTCCGGCCTAGCTTTAAGGACAATAATGGTACAGTTACTGCTGGCAATGCATCTAGCATCAGGTTCTTTCTGCAGTTATTTATTTGTTATATATACAAAAGAGAGATTGTTCCTTTTCTCTCCTTTATTCTTCTTGTTTCCTTTTATAAATAGAACAGCCCTTCTTTATAAGACTAATTATTTCCCTATCCAATATTCAGAACTAGCGTTGTGCTTTGTACCCCCTTTTTGTCGAATTGATAATTGGCAAATGATTTTGCTGCTAAAGGGAACATATTCAGTACACCAATTCAAGTTACCAATTAGTCAACTTTTTTATTTAATGGACATTAATGCTGTACTATACATATGGACTGAGTTTTTATCCAGCATAGTATTATACCCTTTTTTTATTTACTGTACTCTGTTTTGTCCTCAGTTTTGTTTTTTATTATGCAATCAGTGTATGAATTTGATGTTAAATTGTCCTCAACCAGTTAACATTCATTTCCTCAATTGTGCAAGTTGAACGTGAAATGGTTGCCTCAAAAATACATTAATAACACCAGAAGTTTGTTTACTTCTAATTTTCCTTTTATCTTTGTTACTATTTTATTGAAGTGGTAGTAGTAGTTGTTGTTGATAATTGTTACTTTTCTTTTATAAACAGTGATGGTGCTGCTGCTTTGGTGCTTGTAAGTGGAGAGAAGGCTCTACAGCTTGGCTTGAAAGTTATTGCAAAGATCAGCGGCTATGCTGATGCTGCTCAGGTAACCTATTTGAATATAGAACTATAAAACTGTCAAAGAAACTAATACACAATCTGCAATTATCTAGCATAGACAAATGTATGATTGCGCCATCCGTGCCATTGTTCAATTTAAAAGCACAAGTTTGATGCCTTACAGTGAATAACAAATATAATATAACAATTTTTTGAGTGCTAAAAATAAATTTTCATCTTTGAGCTTTGTTTTCATGAATTAAGGGGTTCTTTTTTCTTACTTCTAATATTTTGTGATATAGGCTCCCGAGCTCTTTACGACATCTCCTGCTCTTGCCATACCAAAAGCACTATCAAATGCTGGCTTGAATGCTTCTCAAGTTGACTTTTATGAAATTAATGAAGCCTTTTCGGTGAATTGTCTAAGCCACTCTTTGTTAAAGCTTATTTTTTTCAGTGTTCTTTGGATTAATTACCAAAGTTTGTTTGTTATGTCGCCAGGTTGTTGCCCTTGCAAATCAAAAGCTTCTTGGACTTCCTTCTGTGAGTGTTACCTACATACATAGATACAATCACACACACCGCACATTATTAAGCTAAAGTCCTGAAATACCAGGAATGGACCTAGCTGGTTTAGTATTGGTACAGTTAATCACTGAATTTGGGTTTCAGTGATTAACTGTACCAATGTAGAATAGTCACTGAACTCCCAGATGAACTCCCTTTGTTGAGCTGGATGTAAAATTAGACAATGATAAATTCTGCTGTTTCATCTTTGTTTATTTTTTGTAACTTTGTGTGTGTGTGTGCAGGAAAAGGTTAATGTACATGGCGGGGCTGTGTCTCTGGGACACCCTCTTGGATGTAGTGGGGCCCGCATCTTGGTCACCTTATTAGGGGTCAGTATGACATTATAGCCTTTAACTTGCCCCCTTAGATATTTGCTGCTCTGTATGTTGATTTTGGTCGTATATTCAGTTCCGTTTTCAAAGCTTTCTTTCCATTATCTTATTAATACCAAGGATTGAAATTATACATAACAGCAGTACTTCTTTATCTGGTAAATAGTTCAAAACAGAACCAAGATAGTTCAACGAAACCAAACTTAATCCTCAAATTGTGCAAATATGCCTGTTTTAAGCTGTCGTTGCCTCAGTGACTCCAATTCTGCAGTTATTCCTCAATTTGACCCAGTTAGCCTCAATTTACATGGAGTCGTACATAAAACATCAAAAAAGCAAGAACCAGCAAAAGCATAGAGAAAACGTTAAAGGTGATTGAAGTTGGTTTTTGTACCATGTGAAGATAGGAGCTAAAGAAACATGATAAAATTTAATATGCTAAATTGTTATTATTTATTTCGCAAACAAATTAGAGTATGTTTAAAATACCCCATTGCTTTTGTGCCCCGACCATGCTCCACATCCTTATCTATGTTTTCAAGGTCCAAACAGCCTATCTGAACCGTTCAACCGGATCTCCATATTAAAATGTACTTGGAGACCAAATTTTAAATTTTTTTAGAATTGTTTTACTAATTTTTTAGATAGGTACAAAATCACTGTTTTTGAACGCTGAATGCTCCAGAATCTTCTGATTTTGTACCTATCTAAAAAAATAGTAAAAAAAATTAAAAAAAAATATAAAATTTGGTCTACAGGCACATTTTAATATGAAGATCATGTTGAGTGGTTTGGATTGAGTGTTTGTACTTTGAAAATGGAGATAAGGATGTGGGGCATGGGTGGGGCATGAAAACAATGGGACATTTGAACCCTACCCATAACCAATCTGTTTTTTTTTTACTCTTTGGTAGGTTTTGAAAGCCAAAAGTGGCAAACTTGGAGTAGCTGGAGTTTGCAATGGTGGGGGTGGGGCATCCGCAGTTGTTTTGGAGATTGCTTGATACTTACATTTTCTTGTAAGCTTATATGACTTTACTGAATCATATGCTACCAAGCAAGTATTATTGTTCCAGATTTCAATATGTGCAAGTTGAGTGGTAATCTACATTCAGGTAACTAAAAGAGTGACATTTTTTGGTGCATACATTTTGATGAGAATTGACCACGGTGTCCTAAATACTCCCTGAATCACAACAATGGATTGTGATACTGACTGCTGATAATCAAAACGACTGTTGATACCAATTTATGTGTATCATACTAGTACCTTATGAAACCATAGCTGTTCAATTAATGGTTTTTTTTTTTTTTTTGAAATTTGGTACATGTAGGTATCATCATGGATCCTTACTGCTCTTTTCTGGTGTATTGTATGCTTCCCTTGATTTTTTTTTTCCTTCCCTTATTTTTGTCATTTGGTGAAATAAATGTGCCTGTAAGTAGGGAACATAGTAGAGGAGGGTAGTTTGTGACTTTTCAAGTCGTATTCTATCTAGAGATGCAATTTCTCTTAAAAAAGCTAGAATGAAAATTGCATGTTCAGTTGTGATACTAAATTTAGGAAAGAATTTTAAAGATGCATTTTGTTTTCTCAAATTAAGCTAGAATGAAAATCTAGTTTTTAGCTCCGATACTAGATTTAGAGAGGATTGTTATGTTTATAATGCTTCCTTTGAGTTTGGAGGGATAGACTTAATAAAATCATGAAGTGTTTTGTAATTAAAAAACACGTAATTCAAAATTCGTAAATTCAAAATAAAATAGTAAAGAAATTTAAATCTTACAATTCTGAATTGAATATATTTTTAGGCGGAAACGTTAGTATTAATCTTCAATAGTTTTCCTTAGATCTAATAAGTATTAATTTTCAATAGTTTTCCTTAGATCTAATAATGGAGACTTTTAGCGTTTTTTTTACTTTTCTCTTTTAAAATAAAATTGATGAAACTTTTTCAGAAATTTATCCCTCAAAATCAGTTCTTAAAATGTTTCTTAATGTGATCTCTTAAAATAATTGGGTAAAAACGTTTCTGGAAATTGGATAGGCACCAGTGCATTTATTAATGGTAATATGATTTTTTTTCATCAAAAATTCAGATGTCTTTTTGTTATTTTTTTTAAATGAAATTGGTACACAGTAATAACATAGATCATATAATAAATAAAACTAACATGAAGGCCTCTAATATAGCAGAAAAAAAAAATCATTGCAATGTGCTTGATATTTATTAATAAGTAGCAAAATATTTTTCCAAAAATAATCTGAAAGGGAGGGGGGGGGGGGGGGGGGGGGGGTGAGGGGTTGATGAGCATCGGATCAAATTCAGTCTGATATCGAAGTCGTTTGATCCACATTAAGATGTTGTGAGCAGCTTTAGGATTTGTGTGAATCAAATGTGCACTAATCGTGATGTAGATTGAACGGCTCTAATTCGATATTAGGCCGAATTTGATCTGATGCTCAGTCGAACTGTCCCAGCTCCAATTTGCTCCAAATTGTTACGTTTTATTTAATACTGATAAAGGGCACATGGAAGTTTTTTCTATGCAGGTATCCATTATTAAAAGGTAATTGTATACAAGGTCTCCCTTTTTCTATATGTGGAACTCTAAATTAGTTGCTTGATATTGACGGAATTAGGGGTGTTCAAATGGTTCGGTTTATTTGGTTTTTAACCGGACCGAAAAATTTTGGTTTAAATGGATCGGTTTCTCAATTTAAATGATTCAATTCGGTTGAATTTTTGTATTATTTTGGTTTATATGGATCGATTAGGTGTAAATTTCTCAAAACTGACCGATTTATGATAGTTTGACTAACACTTTGTTTGGATGGAGAGTAGATGAAGGGAGTGAAATGAAATAGAAATGAAGATTATTATATTTAACCTTTTTGTATTTTTTTCTAAAAAAAAAAATCTTCGTATCTGAATGATTAATGGGGAAAATAAATTTAACTTTTTTTTCATCTTATTTTTTGTTTGATTGATTAAAATTTAGAAAGTTAATAAGAAATTTGGTGATTGTAGGTTTGTGACAAAGAATGTTGGGTGATAATTATATAGGTAAGATATAGAATTGAGTGTTTGTGTCATTTTTTTTTTAATATTTGCAACAGATTTTTTTTTCATCGATTACACTTCAAATCAATCGATTCTATTTATTATTATTTTTTTTGATTAAAAAGGCCAAAAGACCCATCTTCATTGAAGAGAAAAAACGTTAAATTACACCATGGATGTCATTTGACTACTGCACCTGATGCAATAATTAACCCATCTAAAACCGAAAAACACCATGGGGCATATATTGGAACCAAAATTGACAGCATACAAGCTGCAAAACCCCACAAAGATGCATACCCGAAAAGTAAAATAAAAACAGTGGACACAGTACACCACCATAACACCAGAACAGCATAACAGCATAACACAAGACCAACCAAGTTTATACCTAAGCCGCACAATGGGGCTGAAAAAATAACAAGAAAACTCAAGATATGGCTGAAAAGCCCGGTTCCTTTTGCTGGTGTCATTCTTCATAATGCACCATTTGCATCTCGCCTCCATTTGCTCCTTGAGTCGTAGCTGCTTCATCTTCTGGACTCCAACTTGCAAGTGGTAGCACATTCAGATCCTCTGGAAACCAAAGTGCAGTTGCGTCAGAAATTTGGGATTGCACATTACCTGACCAATAATGGACAAGAGAGATAATAAGCAAAACAACTTATCGAACTGTTTTTTTATTCCCTTGAGCAAAACAAAGATCATTTCGATATTTCCACATAGTCCAACAAAATGCACTTAGAACTATTAAGAAAGCTATTTTGTGTTTTTTGGGTAGTTTATTGGCATAGTTTATGACATCTGAAAATCTATTCCAAACAATACAAATATTATGGCAGGACCCTAAGTAGAACCAGATTTGTTTGGTAAAATGACATGACACAAATAAGTGGTCGACAGATTTTGGTTGTTGGCAAAACTGACATCTATCAATTCCTACCCATCCTTTCTTTTTGAGGTTTGCGGTTGTCAAAATTTTGTTTCTATGAAGAAGCCACATGAAGATCCTAATTTTAATTGGAATGGAAATTTGCCACCATAACATGGCATTTTGGGGGGTTACTCCTCTAAAATTGAGAATCTTATATAGGGAGTGAACAGAAAAGTGTCCATTGGTCTCCCATCTCCAACTGAGCTTATCATATAAATGAGTATATAAAAAATGACTAATAATATCTAGTATAGCCAGCCATTCAGTATATTGGATTTCATCGAAAGATCTACGAAATTGAAGGGCCTCCTCTTGATAGTTAATAACAGATTGCAAGGAGATGGTTGGGTTAGAGCATATATTAAATATAAAAGAGAACCTAGAAGCCATAGGGCAATTTTGGTACCAAATATCAGTCCAAAATAAAACATCGGAGATGACACCCGGTTCATATGAGACACTAATACTTCCTAAAGTTTGAAGTTTTAAGATATTGTTCCAAAATTTAGATTTAGTGGTAGACAGTGTTATATATTTGAACCGAATCAGATCCTTCCAGGGACTGACATAGGAAGGGTCTCTATATTTCCACCACCATTTCAAAAGAAGGGCAAGATTCATTTGGTGAAGATCTAAAATCCCTAATCCCCCATACAATTCAATTTATTATAATCATGCAAGACTAAATACCTCCAATATAATTTTGTCAATCAAACATGATTTGGAAAAAAAAAAAAATTCTTTCCATTCTCTCTTCCTCTGCTCTCCATTCAAATAAAGGTGTAAGAAGTATTATTCTCTCTTCCTCAACGATCATAGATTTAGGAAAAACAGCTATAGCTCCGGTCTAACGGAATTGAAAGATAAAGTTCAGTGTTTTTACTCTTGTTTATTTTGAATTTACAACTTTAATGTCTTTTTTTTCTTCTTCACAAAAGTATCTTTTGATCAATTCTGTTATTTACTTTGGTAATACCTATTTGGTATGGTACTGTATTGAAAGATTGTTGATTAACTTTTACCGTCTAAATTCTTATTTCAGAGTGTTTTGGATATCTTGAAAATGCACAAATGAATGCATTTTCTGATTTTCAAGGACTGTATTTTTTTCACTTCTTTGATATTTAATGACTGTATATATCTGGCATCTAACTACATTTTCTGATTTTCAATGACTCTATTTTTTTCACTTCTTTGATTTTTTTTAGTTTTATGATGTGTGTAATGTGATCGCATTTGATTTCATTGGTATTCAATTTTAAAATTTGATTGTCTGATTTTCAATGATTGAATTTTTTCACTTGTTTCAAGTTTCAGCCGCAATATATTTTATTTTGCTAGTATGGAGGTGGCAGTCCAATATCTGATCGGAACCGTTTGATCTGAATTAAATCCATGTACAGTTAATCTGCACACGAATTTTAAATCAATAACGGTCCAGCCACAAATCTTAAAATTGCACACGCTGACTTTGTTGCAAGTCGAACAACTCCTGATTGAACATCCAAACTAAATTTGATCTGATGAGTCATCGGACCATTCGATTCTCTAAAACAAATGACGCTCTTGAATCTTGTCATCTGTTTCGCTGAATCTTGAATCTCATTATAAAGCTGGGAGATACATTCTCATCCGTTTTGGCTAGTCTTGTAGTAAGTGTTTTAAAATGTAATTTTCTTTATGCATACGGAAAGTCACCGCATATTACATATGTAGTATGCGGCCACATATATATATTTGTATGCAGAAGTACATATGAAGTTTTATTATAATTTGTTAAAGAAGTATTAATAAAATTAAATTAATTTATATCTAAAAATTTATTTAATCTAATTATTTATGTACATGTATATTCAAAACCGCATATACTATATATATATAGAGAGAGAGAGAGGAGGGATCAAGTTACAACATTTTTTGAGTTACAACAAGTTATAATAAACTTTTTTTTTTCATTTTGAAAGTACAAATCATCGATCCAAACCGTTAGATGTAATTTCTACAATAAAATGTGCTCGGAGACCAAATTTTATATTTTTTGGATTTTTTTTACTATTTATTAAGATGAGTACAAAATTTAATGGTTTGAATTTGACTAGTTTTTGTACCCATCTTAATAAATAGTAAAAAATTTCCAAAAAATGTAAAATTTGGTCTCCGAGCACATTTTATTGTAGAGATCATATCTAACAGTTTGGATCGATGATTTGGACTTTCAAATTTTAAAAAAAGCTTGTTATAACTTGTTGTAACTCAAAAAATATTGTAACTTGATCCCTCCTCATATATATATATATATTTAAAACCACATAAATTTAACTCTATGAAATTTTATGTGCAGAAAAGCAGTTATGCATATACGACTACATTTTAAAACACACTGCTTGCAACGAACTTGCAGTCGTTCATCGACTAAATTCTAGAGTAAAGATGTTGTCTCCCTTGAATCTGTCACCCTAACAACCTTTTTTTTTTGTTCCCCCACGTGGTCAAAATCCATCATTTTCAACCTTTCTTTTTTGTCCCCCTAACAACCTTCCTTTTTTGTCCCAATCTGAACAGGTGTGAATATTATTAGTGTCAGGTGTGAATATTGTTAATGTCATATGTGAATACTTTATTAGTTAGATATTAATAGTTATATATATGAATATTTCATTTGTTAGATATTGAGTACTTCATTAGTTAGATATGAATACTTTATTTGTTAGATATGCATACTTCATGTTAGATATGAATACTTCTTGGAAGAGGTGAGAGTGAGAGAGATGAATTTGACAATAAATTTTGAATTGTATAAATTATTTCGAACATGTATGAATACTTCGTAATCGTCAGTATAAATACTTCTTGAAAGAGGTGGGGTGAGAGAGATGAATCTGACTTTGAATTTTGAATTGTATAAATTATTTCAAATATGTATAAATACTTCGTAATCGTCAGTATGAATACTTCATTTGTTTAGATATGAATACTTCTTTATTTAGATATGAATAATATATAGATTCGCTGTAGTGGTTTCCGATCTTGGCAAATGTCACTTTTAGACGATTGTGGTCCCCAATTCAGGCTGTCACAAGACGTCAGCGGTCCCCCTGGTCGTTACTGGTCCCCTCTAGTTTGTATTTACATATGACGAATAGTTCTGATAATAAGTATGAATACTATAAATTTATAGGCATGAATACTATACGTTTTGACTATTAATCTTACTCTTTGGTGATAGTTAGCATGTTTTAATTAATTTTTTTTATCTTTTAGTGCAAAAAACAGATAGAAAATTGAAATAGGACTGTTAGTCCATCCCTAAATACTATTGAATATGCCTCCTTTCTAGTAGAACATTCTCATCTTATACGGCTCCCACCTATGCACGATACCGAAGAAAATATCTCAAGTTAAAATCGGATTCTGGATGAAGGCAACATATAAAGAATAACAGACAAACCAAGTCGGTTAATTTCTGGTCTGCATCAAATACTGTAACCTTTTGCGTAATAAATTACAAATATCATATTTTACGAATGATTCCGTCACAGGGGTGTTCAAATGCTCGGTTAAAACCGAAATAAAATAGCTAAATTAAACTTTTTTTTGGTTTTTAAAATATTACCGAATCAAACTGAACTAATTGAACTTTTCAACCAATTAAGAACTGAACTGAATCGAACTGAACAAACCTATTTCAATTTGTTAAGTTCGAACCAAGGTAAACCTATTTTACAATTATTAATGATAACACCAATAAAATTAGTGTACCATTGTCTATATTATAGCAAATAGTTTTTTTTTTTCTACAGTACAGTATCTCAGCCGTTAATTTTAAACATAAAACTGAAATAATACTCCTCTGTTATCTCAAAATTCAATTTGCTGTACCATAGACAGCTCCAAAATTTAATCCCACACTGATTGTCGAACGGGGCCATAAGCTTAGTACTACGCTATACACCCAAGTTCCAACAACTTGGATGTATATAGAAACAGCGGAACAGTGAGGAGGACCAGATGTTAGCTAGTCAATTTGAAAACAATTTTAGTACTGTTTAGTACCCTTTCGTAATTTTAAAAGAAAAATATCCAAGATAAAAGTCTGCACGGATCACGTTTACATTTTTTTTATGGATGAATTAATAATCGAAGTCTCTAGGAACACGTTGGTAAGTTTCTGGTTTCCGCTGAATACATTTAATTAATACATTTGGATGGAGAAAGGATTAGTGTAAGAATAGTAATTTTTGAGTTAGTGACTGAGAATAGTGCTAATTCAAGGAATTTAAGAATAATACTAATTTTGGTTAATATTGGATTAGTAGAAATATTGTTTGAATTGTATGTTAGAAATAATACTAATTTTTAATTGATATCGCTAATCTCATTTCTTCTATTTTTCGCTAACCCATGATTTTGACGGAATAGCAGAATAGAGCTTTTTCTCCGCTATTCTTATTTCCTAAATGTCGTTCGGATGGCAAGATTTTAGGAATAGCTCTATTCTTACCACAACCAAAAGCACCTAAGTGTATTGTATCAATTTTATATGGTATTTCTTTTAATACGAAGCATTAGGTGAAAATAACAGATATTATATAGGAA
This sequence comes from Carex pumila, assembly GCA_033356055.1. Taxonomy (NCBI): domain Eukaryota; kingdom Viridiplantae; phylum Streptophyta; class Magnoliopsida; order Poales; family Cyperaceae; genus Carex; species Carex pumila. The sequence goes on from JARJHM010000922.1 coordinate 84,565, forward strand.
TAACGTGTTGAATTAATTGTTGAGACATTACCTGCTACTTTGGCGAAAATCATATCTAAATAGAAAACAAGATCTTTCCCCCTTGATTGCAGATTGCCCCATTTTATCATCTCCCCTATCATGTCATGCAGTCATGGTAATACACTCCTTCACTTTCTATAATCTACAAGTATATATATATTTTTAAATGAAACAATTTAAGAGAAATTGAAAAAAAAAAAAAATATAACACAGGAGTACTCATCTATGCCAGGAACTCAGGAATGAAATATGCTGCGATCCGAATGTCATGAATAGTACAGCTTTTTCAAATCCAACCATTTAACTTTTTCTGTACACGTATTTCCAAACATATAGTTTTTTATGCACGCATCTCAAAATAAATTGACAGTTGGATTTGAAAAAGCAGGGATTGCAAGGTATTATTCATGACATTCGGATCGCAGCAGATTTGTTTCCCAGGAATTCAGGAGTGAAAACGGAACAAATACAAAGTGGATAGTTATAATATCATTTCTATATCCTTTTTTCATTTTTCGGATACGAATACAGAGCGGATATCAAACGGATACGAATCCGAATCAGATCAATTTTTTTATTAAAATAGCACAAAAGAATTAATGTTCATAATATTTATCTAATTATAATGGTGAATAATATAAATTTTTCATAATATATATTAAAATATATAGTATATATCTATTATTTGAATACGGATAATGGAAACATAAAACCACATTAGTATCCTTATCCACGCGGATATTCGGATATCAGAATATCCACATCTAAATTTTCGAATACATATTGAATATTATCCATACCGTTTTCATCTCTACAGGAACTGCAGTACAAATTAATTGCAAACAATTGTTAGCTGGCTCTTCGTATTATGCAATAAATGTCGAAAGTCAGTGCATTTTAACAAAACGGAGTAAAAACAATTATTATATAATATTACCAGATGAGTGTTTTAGAAAATATAGTCAATTAAAACGGGCCAAGAAGTATTCTGGTTTTATAAGTTAATTCGTATTTTTTAAACCTACAACAATTGTAATATATTAAAGGATTCTACCAATTTTTTTTATCTAACAAAGTAGACTATCGAAGTATCAATACACATCTAGAACTAGAATAAGTTGCTGATGTAGAAAGAAGCTATCAAAAATCTTCAACAAACTTGTTCTCTTATAAATTTTAAATTATACATGTTATGGCCTCAGTATCTCAATTTGTAAAGTTCAAATAGTTGATTCAAACTGTTAAATGTGAACTTTGTATGAAAAAAAGACACTTGAATATCAAATTTTATGTTTTTATTAGATTTTTTTTATATTGATAAAAAATTACAATTTTTAGATGATTTGAATTTTCAAATCAAGTGATCTTTCACCTATCTAAAAAAATAGTAAATATTTTATAAAAATGTAAAATTCAATATGTAAGTGCATTTTTATATAAAATTCATATTGAACAATTTAAACTGATTATTAAAACTCTGAAAATAAAAATATAAGTTCATACCACTCCGTAATAATATATATATATATATATATATATATATATATATATATATATATATATATTGTCCTAAGCTCACTCCTTTTACTAATGTTGATTTTGTGCCACAACTGAGCAATACATAGACGTAACTAAATCTTAAAATTCGAAGCTCACATGATACAGAGGCTGACTTGGTGTATGAATCATACTATAGAGTTTAATGCAATTTCATACAAGTTCTAAATCTAAGTTTTTGATGTGCACAAATTCATTGTAAATCAAATGAACAGTTCTAGTTTGTCATTCGGAACTTGCACTTGTCTCAAAATAATTATGAAAAAAATGTAATTGAGAGATGATGTCGCAAAACGGCAAAGGGCATTATGGTAGAACCTAGCCAGTTTTTGTCATTTTATACAATTTCACTCTTGTTCCCCAAGCAAGATGGAAGTCATAGAATTCTCGAAATCTATCAAATACAGATGAACTACGAAATAAAAATAGAATAAATAAAATTTAAAAACAAAACCTCAGATTAGTTCTATATATAGTCGCTCTGTCTCCTTTTAGGCTTTTTCTCTCCAGACTCACTCTCCCCAATTTATCTCTGTTTCTCCCTCCTCAAGTCCCAACCTCCGATCGCATAATTCCCAAAACCCTAACCCTACCTTTTTTTTTCATGGCGAAACCCTAAAATCGATTTTATTACCTATCAATCGCAATCAGACCTTTCAACCGCGCCGAGCTAGGCTTGGCCGATCCTGTCAGTATCACTGGACTGAGATCGCACCTGCGGCGTGCTTAAACTGTATTCTTAGTTTGGCCAGCGGAATATGCAGATTTCGTTGAGATGAAGCCCAAGAAAAAAAGAGTTACTGAAGTGGTAAGCCTTTATATTGTCATATGTGCTTGTTTCATCAATTTTAATTTGTTTCTTTCTGTCCGTACTTGAAAAAAAATGATAAAATTAGAAGGTGAGAATTTATAAAAGAAAAAAAATATCATGGCAAGGGCAATTTTGGGTGGGGTGGGGGGTAGGGGGTGACTCGCTTAGAATAATAACAGCTGCACCGGAATGTTTAATCCGCGACCCCTTTTCATTCCAGGAGACTTAATTCCAACTAGAACCTAGTGAAATTTCGAAGTTCTACTTTACTAGCACGAAGGTAGGTATGGTTGGGTATCTTGCTGGTGCTATATTATTCTTGACTGGATGAGTAGTTTTGTCGGTACCTAAATAAGGTTTCCACTTTCCAGTGATCATATGAAGTGGTGGTAAAATTGGGGTTTGAAACAAAAAAGAGAGCAAGGGATTAAGTCGGTCCTTAAATTTTAAAGATGATATGCCATTACATTTAAATTTGAGGTTTTTATTTCTAACAGAATTCTTATAAGCATGGATCTTTGCTGGAGGTATTATTTAAAGTTTTCATAACCTAGTATCCAGCATTCTTATCCTGTCAATAAGGTTTTTTGTTCTCACTTTTCCCTCCTTAATGGAGAAAACAAAATATCACAGTTACAACTAGGGGTGAAAATGGATCGGATACGGATCGGATAGTGGTAAAACCATATCCGTATCTGCTTTTAATTTTCAGATATGGATACGGATAGGATATTAGACGGATACATATGGATACGGACCGGATATCCGATATCCGTAGATATATATATAAATATTTTCATAATTTATGATAAACTATATGGTATATTCCTATTATTCGGATACGGATAATTAAAATTCAAAGCCGTATCCGTATTCGTATCCGCACGGATATTCGGATACCGGATATCGGATATCCGTATCTAATTTTCAGATATGGATACGGTCGGATAATATCCGAACCGTTTGCACCCCTAGTTACAACACTTCTTGGATTATGATGGTAAAGTTGAGTTCTCTTAGGCAAAGAATGTGCCAAGTTTAGTATTGAGGTTGAGATGATTGAAATACATCTCGTTGTCAATTACTCTTTTCTCTCGTGTGTTTTTGTACTTGAAATGATGAAATGACTAAAGTTAATTGCATTGGAATTATGGAAGATAATTCTTAAAATTAAAGAGCCCAATGTTATAAAAAATACAAAACATGGAGATGAACTTGTAGAAATTGTTTTCACACTGCCTATCTTTATTTTTACACCCAGCCGATTCTTTATTAAAAAGTACTAATTCTCATGTTATGCATTTTGTAGCCCCCAAGTATAAGATCATTTATAGACGGTGTCGCTGCTTCACCACTAGAGGACATAGAGCTAATGTTAAGGGATTTTGTATGGGAGTATGATAAGGTTCTCTCTCTCTCTCTCTTTTCTTTTTGAACGGTTGACAAGATCTTTCTCACTGTGTGTGTGGAGGCATGTATTTTTGTTGCACAATTTGATTTGTCATAAAATTAGAATACCATCTAGCTTAGGGTCACTGTATAGGTCCTTGCAGGACACATAAACAGGAAAAGAAAGGAATTAGTTATCAAACCAGGCATTAAGGTGGTAACCCCATTCTTGTCAGTCTATTCTGTTATTCATGCTCATTTCTTTGAATTAGTTAAATTTTTGGTGCTGAATCAGGACCAAGTTATAAATATAGTATAAATTATTGATGATTGCCTCATTTTACATGCATTTATCATTTTGTTTCTTAGCCAAGTTTTTTTTTTTTTTTTTTTTCCTTTGAAATATGATGGTCAGTTCGTATGATTTTGTAAGAACCCAGCATCTCATATATTTCTTCCCCTATAGGGAGACTTCAACCACTGGACTGAGCTATTCAACTTGTTTGACTCGTACTTAGACAAGTACATAGGACCCAGAAAGGACTTGAGCTTGGAAGATGGTTTTCTTGAGGCTGACATGCCTTTCCCTCGTGGGCCCGTGCTTCAAATCCTTAGAATTAGTCGCTTAATTTCAGAGCATTGCTCTAATCGCCACCTAGTCAGCTCTTTTGAGGTAATTTTATTTATATTATAAGGTCCTCTGGAATTATTTGTTTACAGTGCACTGGTTCTTAAAAAAGCAGCAAATGTAGAAGAACTTAAGAGAAGGAACCCAACTCATACCACCATAATGTTGATACATTCAGTACTGATTGTATATATTAGCATTACACCTTTTATACTAGAAGCTCTTACGATCTCTTGGGAAAACCTCAAATGCATCTGCACAAACCTTGTTCTGAAACTCAAATAAGCTCTTACTAACACTGCTGTTTTATCATCTACAATAACAGCGGCATCTCTCATCTCTTCTCTCTTCCACTGATGCTGACATCATCGAGGCAAGCCTGCAAACTTTGATGGCATTCACCAATAAATCCATTAGCAAGAGCTTGTCAGTGCGTACTGGTTCCTTGGCTTCGAAGCTATTCACCCTTTCCCAAGGATGGGGTGGAAAAGATGGGGCGCTTGGCCTAGTTGCGTGCTCCCTCCCAGATCATTTACCCTCTGAAGCAGGTCAATTAGGTTCTACACTCCACTTTGAATTTTACTCTACCAATCATGGGTCAAAAGGGTTGCGGGTAATCCACATGCCAGATGTGAACCTCTATAGGGGTAGTGACCTTGAGCTATTGGCTGAGTTGATTAAGGGGCATGATGTACCGGTTGAAATGAGGTTTTCACTACTTACGAGGCTGAGATTTGCTAGGGCCTTTGGGTCCTTGGCAGAGCGGTGTCGGTTCGTTTGCATCCGATTGTACGCATTTGTGATGCTAGTTCATGTGGGCCGTGAGCATGAGGATGTTGAGACGCTTTTAGGCAATGAGCCTGAGTTCATTGATGAACTACTCTCTCTGTTAAATTATGATGAGATTCCAGAGAAGGTACAATTACTGTAATATTTTATTATTGCCTGTGTTGATCTTTTCACTTCACTCCCTAATTGATATATAAATTTATAATAGATGCATTTATGTGTGTGTGTGCACGCTATACTGTTTGTGTACTAACAGGTACCCTAACTTCTGCTTCTGTCTTTGTGCAAAAATTTTCAGATACGGGTCTTAGCCATTCTATCACTGGCAGCACTTTGTCAGGACCGGTCACACACACCAACCGCAATATATTCCGTGACAAGTGGAGCCCACAGCAGTGTTCTGCCAGGTCTCTTGCAGAAGACCATAGATTCAATCACCAATGGTTCAACAAAATGCTCAGTGATCTTCGCTGAAGCACTTCTCTCTCTTGTTTTGGTTTTGGTCTCCTCGACCCCTGGCTCTCTTGCTTTACAGGAGTCTGGCCTCATTTCCACCATTCTACCGCTGTTGAAGGATACTAATCCACAGCACCTCCTCCTTGTCACCACTGCTGTGCAAGTGGTTGAGGGTCTCTTGGACTACCACAATCCCTCTTCGGCTGTGTTCCGTGACCTTGGCGGACTAGACGACTCCATTTTGCGGTTGAAATCTGAGATTTCAGTTATAGAAAGTGTGTCTGTCTCCCGGACAGCTGAACAAGAGCCTAGTACAAGCCAGTCAAGTAGAAAGGGGAAGGAACCTGAAACAGCACTAATTCAAGTTCAAGCTGCACATTCAGATTCTCTATTTCTGCATAATAGGAGGGCTTTGATCAAGGCACTCCTGCGAACTATTTCCCTTGCAACATATGTACCGGGTGCAACCGCACGAGTGGGTGGGTCTGAGGAAAGCGTGCTACCTCACTGTTTGTGTGCGATTTTCAAAAGAGGGAAGGAGTTTGGGGGTGGTGTGTTCTCTCTTGGGGCACATGTCATGATGGATCTGATACACAAAGATCCGATCTGTTTCCCAGCCCTAGAGGCTGCTGGCCTCCCTGGTGCCTTCATTGATGTTATCACCAATGGGCCCCTGTGCAGCTCTGATGCAGTCACGTGCATACCTCCTTGCCTCGAGGCATTGTGTTTGAACGGCAATGGATTGCAAATGGTGAAGGAGAGGAATGCACTGAGGTGCTTTTTGAGGATTTTCACCTCCAAATCGTACCTAAAGGCGCTGAATGGTGAGGCAGCGGGTGTAATATCGAATGGCCTGGATGAATTGCTCCGACATGCGCCCACTCTTCGGCCTTATGGGGTAGATGCAGTCATTTGGATATTGGATAGTCTAGCCAAAATAGGATCTGGCTCTGGATCTAGTTCTGGATCTGGATCAGAGTCCCCTTCTACTGTTGTCCCCATGGATATTGACAAGCCAGTGGAGAAAGATCAGATGGGAAATGCATCAATCACTGTTGAGTCATTTTTACCCGGGTGTATTAGCAACATAGTTCGGTTGCTTGAGCCGATAGTTCAGAATTCCGATACATGCCGAATGTTTGTTGAGAAAAAGGGTGTAGAGAAAGTACTTCAATTATTTGATCTAGAGTGTATACCTGTTTCGCTATCTATTGGTAACAGCATATCCAGTGCATTTAAAAATTTTTCCCCCACTCAGTCAGTTGCAATGCTACGGATTGTTGGGTCATTCATTAGAGAACAACTCAAGTCAGTTAACGGGGTATTGAGTTCAGCAGTTTCTGGGTCAAAGCTTGACGAGAGTGAACCTGCGAAGCAGATGGAGGTCTTGAGATCTCTTTCCGGTCTGGAGGGGCTATTGGTTCTCTCGAGTTTTCTTTTGAAGAATAACACGGTCATGATGGCTGAGCTGGCTGTTGCCGAATCTGAGATTTTGAAAGAACTTGCAAAAATTTATGTAGAGACCACATGGCAATTGTCATTGCTTGCCGAATCTAAACCAGATGAGGATCTCAATGGTTTGGGCCAAGAACCTGGTACCTGTAGAGATGATTCCATTGCAATTGTTTCAGAGAGGGAGATTGGAGGAGAGGCGAGCACTGAACCAGCATCTTCAACTGTACATAGTGATGGTATTAGTGCCAGCAGCAGCAGCATGGAAGCACCACTGTATAACTGGAATGCTGATGAGGCTCTTGCATCAATGGTACGTTCCGCTGCAAGCATGCACCGAAATGGGCACCGGCATGGGCGTTTGTCAAGCCTGGCGCGATTACGTGGAGGAGCCCGGTTAACCCGGCATCTGGAGGCATTGCACGCACATTCTGACACAGAAGGACCAGTGTTTACTCTGGAGAATTACATCAGCCTTCATACTGGAGACAACAAGAGTCCTGATTGTCATGTTCGAGAGGCATGTTTCCTTAACTAGTCTTGTTTAATTCTTAGAATATTTTCTTGCCTTGCTATTATAATTGTAATAAATGCTGGTTGACTGGGTGGACTACCAAAATAAATTTTCTTATGCTGGCACAGTTACCTAAATAAATGACCACCTGATATTCACATACTATCTGACAAATATCTCATACCAGGCAATTGTCTCCCATTGTTTAAAGTAGTTTTTTTTATTTTTATTATTATTATTCTTGCATTTGGATTTGTGATATCTTGGTAAGACTTATGTTTAATCGACTTTCATGTCTGTGTTGGTGTTTGATGGCGATGCCTGTTTGTTATTATGGCTCAACTGAGGCTAGATTTAATGTTTATAACTTCCATTATTACAGATTTATTCTCCATCTTGCACACTTGACTTAATTGTACTCTACACAGGTACTTACAAGGCTTGCGGCAGCCATACGTGCTTTTCTCTTGATGGTGGTCAAATCCCTACCGGGCCGCAGGAGGACAGAACCCACCCTAAACCCTGCCTCGAGATCTGTACTGACTGCACTATCTCGGCTCTTCCACACTGCCCTTGGCTATTCAGGCCACTCTACACCTGGCTTTGAATCCTCCCTCTCTGTCAAGTGCTGTTACCTTGGCAAGGTCTCTGATGACATGTCAGCTCTGACATTCGACTCGTGGCGCCGTGCCTGCAATACCTCAGTTGTCAATGGGTTTTACGTGACTGGTACATTCAAGGAGCTCCTTACAACTTTTGAGGCAACGAGTCAGTTATTATGGAGCTTCCCTTTCTCTACTGATGGGAAGTCCCCAAATCGCCCCTCATGGCTTCTGGAAACTTTGCAGAGCTACTGTAAATTGCTCGAGTACTATGTGAACTCGTCATTCCTTCTCTCCCCCTCTGCCCCTCAGAGCACACAGCTATTAGTTCAGCCAGTTGCTACAGAACTCTCAATAAACCTTTTCCCTGTTCCGCGGGATCCAGAGGGGTTTGTGTCCATGCTGCAGTCCCAGGTTCTAGAAGCAGTACTACCAGTTTGGAACCATCCAGTGCTTCCTACCTGCCCTGCTACCATCTTGTCGCCCCTGATCTCTATCATGGACCATATATTTTCTGGAGTTGGTGAGTTCAAGCTTGAGCATGGCGGGAGCGGAGGCGTGAACCCGCGGCTTGAAATTGGCCTCTCAATTGATGAAACTACAGTCTCAACCATTGTTGAGATGGGGTTCTCTAGGGCACGTGTGGAGGAGGCTTTGCGCAATGTTGGGTCAAATAGTGTTGAATTAGCAACTGATTGGTTATTTACTCACCCAGAAGAGTTAGTACAAGAGGATGTACAATTGGCACAAGCTCTGGCGCTCTCTTTAGGCAGCAACTCTGAGCCAGGTAAGGAGGAGCTGGCTGACAGGCCATCGGGTGGGGATGACATGGTGGGATCAACTGTGCCGACTCCTGCACTGCCTCTGGATGATGTTCTCTCTGTCTCGATGAAGTTATTCCAAAATTATAGTGAGTCTGTGGCTTTGCCTCTAGGTGACTTGCTGGTTACTTTGTGCAACCGGAACAAGGGTGAGGGTCGGTTCAAGGTGGTATTATATCTTGTCCAGCAACTAAAGGTTTGTCCAGTGGGCCCTGGTATGGATGTCAGCTTGTTGTATCCTACAGCCCACATGCTGGCATTGTTACTTGCTGAGGATGGCAACACACGTGAGATAGCAGCTAGAGAGGGCCTTATTCCTGTTGTCTTGGGGATTTTGAATTTCTTTTGGTCTGGTCCTAGATCCAATGATGCATTGGCTGAGAAGGCTATCAGCACACTCCTACTTGTACTAGGCAGCATGCTACAACAGACACCTATAAAAAATGCAGAGACACCTGAGGAGCCCAATTCTGATGGCATGGATAAAAGCAAGGAAAAGCATGTGGACTTTTTGTGCACAGTATTGGGGAAGCCTACTGGCTACCTGATGGATGAGGAGAGTCAACAAGCTTTGACGATTGCCTGTGAGTTGGTTAAACAGCATGTACCAGCAGTTGTTATGCAAGCAGCTCTTCAACTATGTGCTCGTCTGACGAAGACGTATTCTCTCTCTACTCTGTTTCTAGAAGCTGGCGGGTTGTCATCTCTTTTTAACCTGCCAAGTGGTTCTATTTTCCCTGGTTTTGACAGTGTGGCATCTGTTATTGTGCGGCATGTGATAGAAGATCCACAGACTCTCCAGTCGGCAATGGAACTGGAGATCAAACATGCCCTCAGTGGGGCTGGGACCCTTGCCCGCAATGGGAGCCGGGTTTCACCTCAGTCTTTTCTAACCTCTATGGTACCATTGATTTGTAGAGATTCTTCGGTGTTCATGAAGGCTGCTGCCGCGGTGTGCCAAGTAGACTCATCCAGTGGTGGCCGGTTGAATGTTGTTTTGGTCAAGGATAATAAGGAGAAAGATAAGGATAGGCATGAAAACAAGTCAGGTGATGCGTCCACTCCTGGGAGACTTTCTCGTGTTCACAAAAGGGTGCCGCCAAGCCTTTCTCAGGTTATGGACCAGCTTTTGGAGCTCATTATCAGCTATGAGCCGAAGGCTCAAGAAAGCAGTGACATTTACTTTTCAGAAGCTTCTTTTGACGATAAGATTGTCCCAATGGAAATTGATGAGCCAAATCCAAAGGGGAAATCAAAAGTTGATGATATGGGTGAATCTGAGAGGTCAGCATGCATGGCAAGGGTTTCACTTGTTCTAAAGCTATTGAGTGAGATGCTCCTCATGTACTCTCACACTGCGTTGGTGTTACTCAAGAGGGACTCTGAGATGTCCCAAATGCGTGGCAATTGTGGAATTCTGTATCATTTATTGCACAGCTTTCTACCTTTAACCACCAAAGATTCTAAGGACGGATCTGATTTGCTTGCGAAGCTGTCTGGAAGGGCAACCTCCTTTCTGGTTGCTTTGTGTGGTCGGTCAACTGAGGGACGAAGAAGGGTGGTTAGTGAAATTGTGAGGGCATTCACATTATTGTTGGGTGGATCAACTGGTGGTACAAGCAGCAGCGCTAGTGGCCCCTCGAATGGTGGTGCATTGGTGCCTGACAAACGAGTCTGGTCTTGGTGCAATCTTGTTAACATGATACTTTTGTGCAATAGTGGGTCGCCTAGTAGCAATCTGAGTCTGGGGTGCTCACCTGATGTTGCCCGAGCTATGATCGATGGAGGCATGGTGCAGTCACTTGCAACTGTTCTTAGAGCTCTTGACCTAGACAACCCTCATGCTGCAAGCATATGCAATCTAATTCTTAAATCTTTAGAGACTCTCACTCGAGCTGCGAATGCTAGTGAACCTAAATCTGATAAGAATAAAACTGGTGGATCTGATCATGGTTCAGTACTGTCAATCCGTGAACCAGGTGAAGTCCACCCTGCTGCTGATACTGGTACAGTTGTTGCCGAGGACCAGGAGACAGAAAGAGACCAACAACTTGATGGCCAAGACTTTGCTACAGAGGACACTGGTATCTGTATGGGTATGAGTATGGACAGAGGTGATAGTGAAAACCCACATGAATTAGCCAGGTCTGGTTTGGTGGGAGAAGAGGATGTGGGTGAGGATGAAGAGGAAGAAGAAGAAGAGGATGAAGATGAGGAGGATGATGATGATCGGGATGATGACATGGGGGTGGCAGGTCGTGGGGCTCACCTAATTCCACTAGCTGACACTAACCCTGTTGATGAGGAAGAATACAATGATGACATGATAGAAGAGGATGAGGATGATGATGAGCTAATCCCAAACCGTGGTGTCATAGAAGTGCGGTGGCAGGGTGGTGCTACTGGTCTAGACCAGATACGGCTTCCGCCTGAGATTCGTGTTTCACGAGGGCGTGGGTTCATTGAGATAGCATCAGAGTCATTTCCAAGTGATGATGCTGACGATCTCTATAATCTCCACTCTCCATTTGGCGTTGAGCGTCGTCGTCAACCTGGAGCCAGTGCTGGCAGCAATCGTTCAGCTCTCCTAAGCCGGCAGAGGTCTGACTTTGTTTCTGGCTTTCAGCACCCATTAGTTGCTAGGCCACCTAGAGAAAATACTTCGAGGGATAATCGGCTACACCCTGTATCTCGTTGGCGTATGTTCGATAACGGGATGCCACCCGATGGGTCTTTGTTCTCTGGGGATCGCCTGGTGGGGTCAGGTGCCTCCTCCCAGCTGCTTGGTTTCTCTCTGGGCATGGAGTCGTTGCGAATTGGTGGGAGAAGGGGGACTGGATTTGATGGCCGTTGGGCTGATAATGGCCAACCTCCAGCCAGTAGTCAAGCTGCAGCCATTGCTCAGGCAATAGAAGATCATTTTGTCTCTCAAATACAGGTGGTTACTCCTAGTGGCAGCAGCAACCCTTACCCCAGCAACTCTAATCCTGGTCAGAGTGGTGATCAAGTAGAGACAGATCCTTTGGTTAATGTTCCAATTCTGCCTTCGGCAAGCCCGATGTTGGATGCTACATTAAATGGAGGTAACAATGCCCCATTATCTGAGAACATCCCGGCTACAGGAGAGCAAGATGACAGACTGATGCCAAATGAATTGAACGGGGATGCTTCCTCAGACATGGACAGTGGCCGGTCGAGCTGTCATGCAGTCATCATTGGTACCCAACCAGTGCCTGAGCTGAGTGATGCACATGTCAACTCAGATGTTGATGCAAGTGCCTGTGCTAACAGTGTTGGAATAGAGGTTCCTGAGGTGAGCGCTGGTGCAAACAGTGTTGAAATTGAGGCATCTGAGGTGAATGATGGGTATCGTACCCCTCCGGTGCCCATGGATTCGATTGAGGGTTATCAAACCCCTCCGGTTCCTATCGAGGTTGATGTTGACAATGCTGCTACTGCTCCTGATGATGCTGACGCTGAAGCTGATCCTCCTGATGTCAACCACACTGAGAACAATGTGGATGGAACAAATGAGATTGACCCTACATTTCTCGAGGCATTGCCAGAAGATCTAAGGGCAGAGGTACTAGCATCCCAGCAGGGTCGCCAGGCTGGAGGATCTGTTGGAGAGGCTGAAACAGGTGCTGGCATAGCTGGTGATGCGGCAGATGAGATAGATCCAGAGTTTTTGGCTGCTCTGCCACCTGATCTTCAGGCAGAGGTTCTTGCACAGCAGCGAGCTCAGAGGATTGCACAGTCACACCAGTCATCTGGACAGCCGGTGGATATGGATAATGCATCCATCATTGCTACTTTCCCACCAGAAATTCGTGAAGAGGTAAGCTATATTTGTGTTTATAAAAAAAGGATGTACATATTTTAGAAGTTCTACAAACTCTACAACTTGTGTATACAAGGCAAGGACTTATTGTACTGGGTATGAGGGAAGAGTTTCACTATGGCACAACTCAACACGTTCATACGTTAATAAGCTGGTGTCAATTCATTTCTAATCCTTTTTCTTTTTTTGTTCTTGTTTATGTTTCTTTTGTATCTAGGATTTTATTTTTATCCTATTTCACATTAATGATTTTAATTTACATTGCTTACAGGTGCTTCTAACTTCTTCAGAGGCAGTCCTATCTGCACTACCCTCAGCTTTGCTAGCGGAGGCTCAGATGCTTAGAGACAGAGAGCTAAGTCGCTATCGCTCAAGGGGCAGTCTTTTCGGTGGGTCACAACATCGGTTGGGAAACAGTGGCCGGAGATTTGCATTAGACAACCACCATCACCATTCGGTGATGGATAGGGGTGTTGGGGTGTCCATGGTCCGGCGTGTGGTCCCGACCATTTCCAGTGGATCCAGGGGCAATAGTACTACTAAGGAAGTTGAGGGTGTTCCCCTTTTCGATGCTGCTGCTTTGGAGGCCCTTATCCGTCTTATTCAGTTGGCTCAGGTTGGTGTGTTCTCTCTGTGTGTTTGGTGTTTGTGTGCCTTCAATTAATGGGTTTTGGTTATAGCAGCCAAAAATTCTCAGCTTACCTTTCTAATATTTTTCTCGCCTTGCTGTGATCTTATAGCCACTAAGCAAAGGTATACTTCAGAGGGTCATGCTGAATCTATGTGCACATAGCATTACCCGGAGACTACTTATTGGTCTTATAGTCAGTATGATTAGGCCAGAAGCAGGACCTGGTGGACGGACAGACAATGTGGGCCATCGTCGGTTATATGGATGCCAGTGCAATGTTGTCTATGCTCAGCCTCAGTCCCCGACTGGTTCGCATTCTGTTACTTTTCCTTTTTTCTTATTATCTTGAAGGTTTATGAGTAACCTAAAAGGTTAAGCGTAATTTCTGCAACCAATCCTCAATTATAGCTTTAAAGGCTGGCTTGCTACTGTACCAAACAGTACACTCTTGCTGCAATTTTACACCTGTTGAAGTTGATATGCTTGTTTTATCTGAATATATGATCCGCACAAATACTTTCTGATAACTTATGACCGTCCATCATTTAATAAATTTTACGTCAACTAACATGATGGTTCAATTGTGTTTCAGTTGAAGCCTCTAGTATGACATCGAAAGCGTAAATCCATGGTTTTTACTCAACTGATCCATTTATCTGTTCCATCCCTTGATTACTGTTTTTTTTTTGTCCTAAAGGCCTCCCTCCTCTAGTCTTGCGGCAACTCCTTGAAATTCTAACATTTCTCGCATCAAGCCATGCTTCGGTGGCCGACATTTTGTCTTTTTCTGACCTCCAAAGCTCTGATGTTGTTGAAAAGGATGGAGAGGAGAAGGGCAAAGATGTAAATTCTGATGTGACAGAGACGCCTCTCATGTTGTTTCTGAAGTTACTCAACACGCCTTTGTTCTTGCGCAGCCGGCTGTATATTGAGCTGGTTCTGCTCTTCTGGCTTTTTACTTGATTAAAATTTATGTTTCTGATATTCTTGCTTTTACTTGATTAGAAATGTCATGTTAGAGTCTTAACAGAGCACCATTTTAGTAAAAAAAAAAAAAAACCTCTAAAGAAGTCAGATGAAAATGTCAGAGAGATATAAAGACTTCATTCGGTACATGATCAGGGAAATGGTAATCTTGAAATGAAGTATTTGATGCCTTCTTAGTGTGGATGTTTCTATCTATGACCACTCAAGTAAATAGATGCTATACCCTCTGCGGAATCTAATCAGCCAACAAGTAAACAAAATATACATTAAAGCTACTAAAATTAAACTAATGGGCGATAATTATAATTTTTTTTATTAAAATTTCTTGAAAGTTGTATACTGTTTGTGCTAGAATAACTTATATTAGTAAGATCTAGGTCATGTCATTGCTTGAAGTGGTGGTGAACAATGCTGTTTCAAAGATTGATTTGCTACCAGAATCTGACAATCCATCAGAAAGTGGCTCACCATCAGAGATTCAAGGGATGGAACCCCCAGGAGCTGAAGCTGGAACTGAAAGGCCTTTTAGACTGGATGAACCCAACCCAAACCCTAGTCAGCCCACAAGTGCCAAGCAGTCTGAAAAGCTGTACAACATTTTGGTTGGGCTTCCTGAACCAGATTTACGCAATCTGTGCACCATAATGTCTCGTGAAGGGTAAATTTTTCTCTTTACTATACTGCTTCCTCCAGGGTATAGTAGTGTTTTCATATTTTCTTTTTGTTTATTCAGTTGGCTGCTTATAAGTCCCAAGTGATGTTGTATGGGTATTCAGCAGAGTACTATAACATAGCTATACTTTGCATTTTCTAATGCAATCCAAGGTCAAAAGATTTAAGTGCACTTTTGTTTTGACGACCAGGATGCCCGACAAAGTATACACCCTTGCTGCTGAAGTGATAAAAAAGCTAGCATCAGTTGCTCCATGCCACCGTAAGTTCTTCTTGAGCGAACTTGCAACTGTAGCCAGGTCCCTCAGTTCTTCTGCCGTCTCCGAGTTATCAGTCCTTCGTTCTGACCAAAATCTTGGCTTACATTCCTCCTTGGCTGGTTCTGCCATACTTCGTGTCTTACAATCTCTATGCACACTCAACTCAGACTCATACCAAGCTGATGAAAAGCAGCATCAGCTGGTACTCTCTGATTTGAACTCCTCCCTTGAGCCAATGTGGCAGGAATTAAGCGAGTGCATAACTGTCACAGAATCAAAGCTCGGTCAAACTGGAGATTTGGGGCCTGCATCCCAGCCTTTACCTCCCGGGGCACAAAGACTCTTGCCCTTCATTGAGTCTTTCTTTGTCTTGTGTGAGAAGCTCCAGTTGGACACAGCTTTTCAATTAGAAAATATCTCAAGCTCACCACGAACAGGAGGCACGGTTACCTTTGCACGTGTGGCTGAGAAACACCGACGGCTACTTAATTTGTTCATTCGACAAAATCCTAGCTTGCTTGAGAAGTCTCTTTCCATGATGCTGAAAGTACCGCGTTTAATAGATTTTGACAATAAGAGGGCATATTTTCGGTCAAGGATACGGCAGCAGCATGATAACCTTGTGGCTGGCCCAATACGCATTAGTGTACGCCGTGCATACGTGTTGGAAGACTCATATAACCAGCTAAGGCTGAGACGATACCAGGATCTAAAGGGTAGGCTCACAGTGCAGTTCCAGGGAGAGGAAGGGATTGATGCAGGTGGGCTTACCAGGGAGTGGTACCAGCTGCTTTCTAGGGTTATTTTCGACAAAGGGGCATTGCTTTTTACAACTGTAGGGAACAATGCGAGCTTCCAGCCAAACCCTAACTCAGTGTACCAAACAGAGCATCTGTCGTATTTTAAATTTGTCGGCCGCGTGGTATGTGAATTTTCTGATATTTTCCCTTTGAACATGTCAATTCGTATGCATTTTATCTCGTGACTGAATCGGGTCTTTATTTTTTTTATGTATTATTTGCTAAATGAAGAGTGAAATTTTTCCTGCCATCATTGACTTAATGGGGCTGGTTGCTTTATTCATTAAAATATTGTTGTCATTGATATTGTTATTATAATAATGGTACAGGTTGCCAAAGCTTTATTTGATGGGCAGTTACTGGATGTACACTTTACCCGGTCCTTCTACAAACATATGCTGGGTGTCAAAGTCACGTACCATGATATCGAAGCAGTGGATCCAGATTACTATAAGAACTTGAAGTGGATGCTTGAGGTTTGTAATTTGCTTGTACCATTGGGGGTAAATTTTTAGGTCGACCTAAAGAGCAAGTCTGATTGAATTGTGGCGCATAATGCACCATTTTGGTCAAATTGAGATAAATCAGCCTTTGTTTTTAATAATTAATAACTAAGATTGATTGGGCTAAATTTTGGGATTGTTTAACTACATATGGTTTGGCAATTGCCAGAAGAATCTTATCAGCGTTGTTCTTTTGAATAGTATAAACTTGGGTAGGTTTAAAATGTCATTTTAATTCATATTTTATGCAACACTGTGATAGTCTGATATGGTTTGCCCTTACTTTTTTTGGTCTCTCTTTCCTTACAGAATGATGTGAATGATATCCCAGATCTGACCTTCAGCATGGATGCTGATGAGGAAAAACATATTCTCTATGAGAAAAATCAGGTAATTTCATGTACTTGTTTTTTTTTTTTTTTTGTTTAGTTCTTTTGTTATTACCATTTTTTTTTTTTTGTACTTTTGCGTGTTAGCTTGCAGCTGTGCATATCTTCAGCATATCCATGTGTTCCATTATATTCAGGAACTATCAATTACCAATATTTTCTGTTTTATTCACCCCTTGTTTCCATGGCATTCTCTCTATTGGTTTTTTCTTAACTCAGTTTTCATGAAAGTTAATTTTCTGTTGCACCTAAAATTTTCTGGAACCTGTGTTGGAAAAGGTTACGGATTATGAACTTAAGCCAGGAGGAAGAAATATAAAGGTAACTGAGGAGACGAAGCATGAGTATGTAGACCTTGTTGCTGACCATATTTTGACAAATGCTATTCGTCCCCAAATCAATGCCTTCTTGGAGGGTTTCACTGAGCTTATTCCTAGAGAACTCATCTCCATATTCAATGATAAAGAGCTGGAGCTTCTCATCAGCGGCCTCCCTGAAATTGACTGTATGTACTTGTTTTTTGTACAACCAGATTGCTTGTTTGAAAATAATTTCTTTTCCCTATAGAAACATCATGATGTCATGAAACAAAAAATTGTCTTAATGCCCCATGTTATTATGATGTCTAAAATATTATATACCTCACGTCCCGTATTTTCACAAGAAGCACCTTAGCTGATACTTCTTGTTTTTTCAATGGCAAGCATGATGCCTTCATAGTTTACTGATCTGTGCATGATGATTTATGTTTTAAAAATGATCTCTTTGATTGATTTTTAAATTCTTTTGGATGTTTTAGTAGGAAAAATTGCTTTCACAATTGCACTGTGCCCCAATAATTATAGCTAAATCTGAATGTAAAACAATTAATGGTTGGCTACCATCTTCTCTTCTTTTGCCCATTGAAAATAGTTATTTATTTATTTCTGATCTTTTTGTAGTGAATGATTTGATAGCAAATTCAGAGTACATTGGTTACTCAGCAGCCTCCCCGGTAATACAGTGGTTTTGGGAGGTGGTAAAAGGGTTCAACAAAGAAGACAGGGCTCGTCTTCTCCAATTTGTCACAGGCACTTCTAAGGTAAATCCCTCCTCTCTCTCTCTCTCTCTCTCTCAGGTGAGATACCATTTCTAGTTCATACCTTCTAAAGGTAAACACCCCTCCTCCCCTCCCCCCAATGTCCTATAAGGCCTCGCACAGGGGGGCGAGAGTTCGACGTAAGTTATTGATGGTATGTGTGTAACTTGGCACTATACTTGGTCATGTTATTTTAGGTTCCGCTGGAGGGTTTCAAGGCATTGCAAGGTATATCAGGCCCCCAGAGGTTCCAAATTCACAAGGCATATGGTGCCCCTGATAGGCTTCCTTCCGCTCATACCTGGTAAGTCTGTATATTAGTTGCCCCATTGTACTATACAACAACCAAGCCCTTAGTCCCAAATAAATTGTACTATGTTAAGAAAAAAAGGTTTAAACTTTTTCATCAATCCCTAAATCGAGCATTATCTGATTGCATGAAAGAAACCACTAGAGGGGCTGAAATATGGTATCCTCGTTATTATCTTTTGAAGGTTAATAATATCCTAGTAATATTTTATCATTGTAATTTTCTAAAGCTATTTGTATAATTGAAGATATTTTGATTATTTCTTTTGATAATACTGTTTGATTTGTTCTGTAGTTTCAATCAGTTGGATTTGCCAGAGTACAACTCAAAGGAGAAGTTGGAAGAAAGATTGTTGCTGGCTATACATGAAGCTAGTGAAGGATTTGGCTTTGGTTAATATTCTTCTAGCGCTGATTCCTTTTGCCATTTATATTTTCTAGATGCCATGTACAGGTCAGTTGTTTTCTCTGTCTTTCGTATGTTTCAATGTTCTCTCTCGTTGTTTGCAAGGAAAATATCCATCTGCTCCTGTGAAATGCTCAAGTGTGATGTAGAAAGGACATATTTGTCTTTTAACTGGCTTGAGGAGTGATTGAAGGATGGAATGGTTCATTAGGATAGGCAGCAAGTTAGTATTTTGTGACCTTGGATTTGATCTTTAACAATATTTTAGGTTGTATGGATGGGAGAACTTATGTTAAAGAGACGTGCAATTGTCCCATCTTCAGGTGTTTCTTTCATGCTTTATTACATGCATAGCAAATATACTTCAAACAATAATGCACATGCACACACATCTTGATCGGTCTTTTGACAGATTTGAAGGCTGGAAAAGAGGTACTATGATAAAGAATTGAGAAAAAAAAATTCAAGTTCAGATGGACCTAGTGCTAGCGCTTAGAGTGTATATTTCAACTCTAATGAGAATCAAAAGATGGACGTTCTCTTGCCCCCACCGTTTTGCTGGCTTCCAAATAGTGTTAGTATTTTGCCTTTGGAAAGGGAGAGGCGTGTAAATGGTTTGAATATTGTCTTTGTTTCATTTGTAATTATACATGCTATTGTGCTGCTTCTAATACCTACCAGAAGCAGGGGTGGTTGCTATGTTCAATAAGTAGCCTATGCTGGTGTCATTTTTGCTATTCTCTCTTGCTTATTTTCGTACATTTTCTTCTTGATTATGAGCCTTTATTTTGACATGGGTTTACTTACAAATAAATAGCCATTTTGGATTAATAATACAAATTCATTCTGCAAAGTCTATATTGCATTTACTCCAGCTGACGGCGCCCCTGGACATTTTGTTGCACACAAACGTTTTCAACTTTAAAATCGAAGATATAGACGTGAAGTAAAACGCTCATTTTACTTCGCGAAGCACCGTAACCTAACTCATTATATTATTATATTATATTATGATTATATATATTATATTTTTTTTATATTATATTATATTATATTTTTTGTTTTTTATATTATATTATTATTAATATACTTATATATATAGAGCAGGGATCAAATGACCATTTTTTGGTGACATGGAATGACACCGTTCATTTTCAAAGTCCAAACAGTCGATCCAAACCGTTCAACTTGATGGATATGTTAAAATGTGCTTACAGATCAAATTTTACATTTTTCTGAATTTTTTTTGGTTTATTTAGAGGGGTTCAAAAATTCAACGGTCTGAATATAGCGATTTTGTTAAATACTTAATAAATAGTAAAAAAATTCAGAAAAATGTAAAATTTGATTTTCAAGTTACTCTTAATATATTCATCATATTGAACGGTTTGGATCGACTATTTGGATTTTGAAATTTCAAAAATGGACATTGTCACACCATGTCACCAAAATAGTGGTGTAATCCGATCCCTCCTCATATATATATTATGTTATGAATAGAACTAGTTTAGTTGTGCTTAAGCTGACCAAAGTGTTTAGTGAGCTAAACTCCAAAACTTATTAAATCAGTTTTAAATGACGAATTCAAACCATTAGAACCTGCCTATCTTGCGAGTGATTGTGTCTACATGTGAAAATTTTAAACATTTGAATTAATTTAGTATAAAGTCAATCGGTCAAAATTACAAGGTTAATAAATTAATTTTAGTGCATTAATTTTTTGAACGTTTTTTTACTGCTTGACTTTATACTAAATTAATTCAAACATTTAAAATTTTCACATGTAGATGCATCACTCGTAAGATAGGCGAATTTCAACGGTTCGAATTCGTCATTTAAAACCGATTTGATCGAATTTGAAGTTAAGCTCCCCAAACACTTTGGCGAGCTTAAGAACACCCTAGTTTTGTGAGCTTAACTTCAAAATTCATCAAATCGGTTTCAAATGACGAATTCGAACATTTGAAATCCGCCTATCTTACG
Organism: Carex pumila; assembly: GCA_033356055.1. Lineage (NCBI taxonomy): Eukaryota > Viridiplantae > Streptophyta > Magnoliopsida > Poales > Cyperaceae > Carex > Carex pumila. Next base: position 105,464 of record JARJHM010000922.1, read on the forward strand.
AGCGATGCACTACATGTGAAAATTTTAAACATTCTAATTAATTTAGTATAAAGTCAAGCGGTAAAAAAAAGTTCAAAAAATAAATGCACTAAAATTAATTTATTAACCTTTTAATTTTGACATATTGACTTTATACTAAATTAATTCAAATATTTAAAATTTTCACATGTAGACGCATCACTCGCAAGATAGGCAGGTTCTAACGGTTTGGATTCATCATTTGAAACCGATTTAATAAGTTTTGGAGTTAAGCTCACCAAATACTTTGGTGAGCTTAAGCACAACTAAACTAGTTCTATTCATAATATAATATATATAAAATCATAATATAATATAATAATATAATATAATAATTTAATATAATATAATATAATATATATAAAATCATAATATAATATAATATAATAATATAATATATGGAAAAAGATTTGAAATCCTGGACGGGGTTACATAATCCGTCCGGATTTTTTTTTTTTTTTTTTTGATCCGAGACGGGTTGAAGCATACCGTCCGGATTTTTTTTTTCTTTCCTTCGCTGAGTTTAACGCTAATAATTAATTAACTGGACGGGATAACTAGAACCGTCCAGTGGGACGGGTTTACACAACCCGTTCTACTTAGTTTTCGACAAAATCCAAAAGTTATGTTGTATTTCGATATTTTATTTATTTATTTTCTATTAATAAAAAATCGGATCAAAAATTTGTAATTTGAGAATAATTTGGTTGCTCGGATTAGAGATTTCAGTTCTATAAGGAATTAAAAAAATATATATTCTAGGTGAATAATTCGGTCATAAAGAATAATTCAATGTGTAGTTCACAAAAAAAAATCGAAAAAAAATAAAATAATTCACAGATAATTTGCAAGTCTTGCGAGTTAACTCCTATGAAGTGTCGCTAGGCGAATTATTAGTTTGGTAGTAGTTGGCACTTATTTATTGCTTTTGAATGGAAAGTTTTGGGCTGAATTTTTTATTAATAGAAAATAAATTATTAAAATATTGAGATTCAATATTGTTTGCAGTTATTTTTGAAAACTAAGAAGAACGGGGCGTGTAAACCCGTCCTAGTGGACGGACCAGCTAAACCCGTCCGGTGTTAACCCCTAATAATCATAACGCTTAATTAATAATAAAAAAAACTCGGGATGGGGACGTCAAGCCCGTTCGAGAAATCGCAAAAAAAAAAGAAAAAAAAGAAAACTCGGGACGAGGACGTCAAGCCCGTCTGAGAAATCGCAAAAAAAAAAAAACTCGGGACGGGATGTCAAACTCGTCCGAGAAATCTCCTTGGCTCTGTACATTTGGCATAGATAAATTATGAGGGTACATTTTGTTCAACCACCTGTACAAGAATACAAAACTATAGATCATCATTATATTGAGCAGGATGCCTAAAAAGAATAGAAAAAGATTAATCAATTAAAATATAAGTATGAAATTGCAAAAAAAAAAAAAGGTCGGGACGGGGACATCAAACCCGTCCGAAGAAGAAGTTTACCTATTAATATTCAACCATGGCCTGAATAATAGACAGAGACTGACAGAAGCGCCTGAATAATAGACAGAGACAGACAGAAGCGCTTGAATAACAGACAGAGACAGACAGAAGCGATAGCAAAGTTGAAAGACAGAAATAGAGATAGAGCTTAATAGCAGACTGAGACAGAGACGATAGCAAAGTGAAATTTTAAACAGGTAACTCTTCAATTAATTTTTCTGCTATGTTATTTAGTAATTGAAATGAATTAAGATGCAAATGGAATGAAATAATTTATATTTACACCTATTTTTACAAGTATTTGGCTTGTGTAGTTACTGTGAATTTCATAGCATTATATAGAGTATCAAATGTTTTATAATGACTACCAACAGAGACATATAACATATGAATCATACTCTGAATATGATTTTCATGACCTACCTGGTTAATTTAATTATTATGTTGTACCAACTTCTGTAAAATAATTTAATTTAAATTAGTTTTTATTATTGTAATAATAATAATATGTAATTTATTTATTATTGTGTAGGTTAATTTTAAAAAAAAATTATGTTGATGTTGAGGATTTAGTTTGGTGGTGAAATACGACACGGTCGTAAAGGAATAGAGTATAGTATTAGTCCTCGATTCTCTTTGAGTGCAACTGATGAATACAGTTGGTATGATGTGAAAGGTGAAATTTATCGCCAACTTGGATATTCTGAGAATGAGAATTACCTAAGAGCACATGCACGGGTTAATGTTGGTACAACAGCCCGACGTTATTATGAGAAAATTAAAATCGTGTGCGAACAGAGTTGGAGAGGTATTTATATCAAAAGTATGCGTGCCCAAACCCAGTATACTTTTCTTGATTTATACATCGAGTTAGTTCCAATCATCGGTGAAGTATGGTACCGGAAACAAATCCAGAACCTCGACAGACCCAATATAGTGATAACTATGCGGGTCCCAGTTTCTTCGAACCCTATCAGACACAACAAACATAGAGGCGAGACCCTCGACAGACCCAATATAGTGGTAACTATGCGGGTCCCAGTTTCTTTGAACTCTACCCGACACAACAAATACCGAGACGAGACCTTTATTTGCATCCTTATCCCAATGTGAACGAGTTGCATCTGTTCAGACAGAATACAATAATCAAAATAGCCCATGGATCGATCCACCAGAGGTAGCTGACCCTAATACTGATTTTGATGATGTGCCGCAAAGTGATGATGCTGACTCATATGCGAATGACGCCGACTCATGTGAGGATGACGCCGACTAGGATAATGAAGCTGATTCAGAAGGGGATGTCCGGGATGATACCTCAACACAATCACACCAAACACCATTGATACCTCGCATATTTAGCCTATATTTGACTTGATTTCGTACCAAATTCACGTTTTAAATTGTCAAAATCACGTGCATTTCATTGATATATCTTTAGAATTTGGTACTGCTGAGAGTTTGTTTGTTTTCTGCAGGATTGGAGCAAAATACACGAAGAAACGGCGTTTTTGGACTCTCTGGTACGGCCCTTACCAGGCTTGGTACGGCCCTTACCAGGCTTGGTACGGCCCTTACCAGACTTGGTACGGCCCTTACCAGGCTTAGCCGATCCAGCCTCCCTTCCATCTTGTACGGCCTACCCGTACCACCTTGGTACGGGCCGTACATAGGTGCCGCCTGACAGAATTCAAATCTTGGCCGAGGCTATATATAGCGGGGGATCCCTCCATTTTCGAGGAGGCCACTTCATTCCAGATTGAGAGCTCAGTGAAAGAGAGAAAGAGAGCAAAGGAGCAAGGAGAGAAGATCAAGGAAGAGGAAGAGGCGAGAATCGACGGATCTACACCTTCTCCATTCCCGATCTTCAATCTAGTTCTTTCATGACTTTCTCTATCTCTTTTCTTGTATTTCTGGACAGATCCATGACTTGTGAGTAGTAGACTTTCGTTTCTAGGGTTTGTAGATGGATTTTCTTGATTTGTGTTGTTTTTCTTGATTTGGATCTTGTATGAACTCTTGTGATTGATTTGATTGTGAATTTGCTTGTTTTGATTGCTTTGTGTTTCTGTGATTGCATGTGGTGTGCCTATAGTGGTAGATCAACCCTAACAAGGT